>CAUYPK010046263.1:0-34700 GCA_963574355.1 Loris lydekkerianus
ATAAAACGTGTGGGGCAAAAGACTTGAAGAGAAACTTCTCTAAAGAAGACAGGTGCACGGCCTACAGACAGATGAAAAAATGCTCATCATCCTTAATCATCAGAGAAAAGCAAATCAAAACTACTTTGAGATATCACCTAACCCCAGTAAGAGTAGCCCACATAACAAAATCCCCAAACCAGAGACATTGGCATGGAAGTGGAGAAAAAGGCACATTTCTACACTGCTGGTGGGAATGCACACTAATTCATTCCTTTTGGACGAATGTTTGGAGAATACTTAGGGATCTAAAAATAGACATGCCATTCGATCCTATAATTCCTTTACTAGGTATATACCCAGAAGACCAAAAAACACAATATAACAAAGACATCTGTACCAGAATGTTTATTGCAGCTTAATTCATAATTGCTAAGTCATGGAAGAAGCCAAAGTGCCCATCAACCCACAAATGGATTAACAAATTGTGGTACATGTATACCATGGAATATTATGCAGCCTTAAAGAAAGATGGAGACCTTACCTCTGTCATGTTTTCATGGATTGAGGTGGAACATATTCTTCTTAGTAAAGTATCTCAAGAATGGAAGAAAAAGTATCCAATATACTCAGCCCTACTATGAAGCTAATTTATAGCTTTCACATGAAGACTATAACCCAACTATAGCACAAGAATATGGGGAAAGGGCCAAAGGAGAGGAGGGGAGGGGAGAGGCTGAGGTGGAGGGAGTGTAATTGGTGGGGTCATACCTAAGGTGCATCTTAGAATGGGTACAAGTGAAACTTACTAGTGCAGAATACAAATGTCTACATACAGTAACTAAGAATGGGTGATTGGTGGGATTATACCTACAGTGCATCTTACAAAGGGTACATGTGAAACTTAATAAATGTAGAATATAAATGTCTTAACACAATAACTAAGAAAATGCCAGGAAGGCTATGTTAACCAGTGTGATGAAAATATGTCAAATGGTCTATAAAACCAGTGTATGGTGCCCCATGACTGCATTAATGTATACAGCTATGATTTAATAATAAAATAAAATAAAAAATAATATACTTATAAACACTATATTGTACTATTAACATTTTAATACATTTACTTTATTACCATCATATATTTATCATTTTATATTTTCTTTCTTCATCCATAACTCTTATTTTCTATTAATTTCAAAGGAAATTTAAGATATCAGTGATCTTCTTCATATTTGTGATGTACATGTTGTTAACTAGGGCTCAATATTTATTTGTAGATTTTGTATTCTTTTCAACATAATTTCCACAATGAAATAAATTTGTTATTTAAAGATTTTTCAAACTTTATCAAACTATACATTATTATCACTCCAAAAAGTAGCCATGGGACCCCTTAAAGTCAATCTTTGCAGAATGTAGTATTTTATGTACTTCTTTCATTCAGTTTACAGTTTTTGAGTTTCATCTACATTTTCACATATATCAGTGATTTATTCCTTTTCATTACTAAGCAGTATTTTACTATATGATATTGCATAGGTTATCTGTTCTCCTGTTTATAGATGCCTTGAGATATTATCTTTTTTTTAGAAATGATGAGTAAAATTGCTATGATATTTGTCTTAAGTTTTTCTCTGGACACATGTTTCCTTTTCTTTTCTTTTTTTATCTTTTTTTTTTTTTTCTAGTAAGCTCATAGACTTACAGTCATATGGTTTGGGTTATAAGAAATTTCCAGAGACTGTTCTGAAGAGGTGGCAAGATTTTACATTTTTACCAATGATAAATAAGAAATACAGTTGCTTTATGTACTCATCAATATTTACTTTCTTTAGTCTTAACTTTTATTCATTTTTTGGTATATATAGTGAAATCAAAGTGAAGTTTCAATTTGTATTCACTTGATAGCTAATGATGTTAAACATTCTTACATTTTCTTTTTTATAGTACATATGTCATTTGAAAAAATTGTGTCTTATATATCACTTTTAAAAATCATATCATTCATATTTTTATTCTTGATTTATAGTAATTACTATTTCTATATTCATCTTGCCAGTCCCCCATCATATTTTGATGTTTATGATGTTAAAAAAATCTTTAAATTTATTTGTGGAAATTATGTATCTATGATTATAATATTATTATTAATTTCTTTTGAGACAGAGTCTCACTATGTCACCCTTGGTACAGTGCTGTGACATTGCAGCTCACAGCAAACTCAAACTCTTGAGCTCAATCAATTCTCTTGCGTCAGCCTCCCAAATAGCTGGAAATTATATTATTTTAATATAGACAGTTTCTATTTGCTTCTTATTATTACTATGGGTGGTAGCAATCTGAAATCAACTTAATTCAGTTGGTCTGAAGATCTTGCTAGAAATTTTATTACATTGTTGCTGTTGTTTTCATTGCTGCATCTTTGGGTGCAAGATTACAGTTAATCAGCAAAAAGTGATAGGGTTATACCGCTAATGTTTGATCCTTAGATTTGTCCTTCTCACTCAAATGTCTTTCTTTACTGTTCCTTCCCTTGGTTGCTTTTAGTTCATAAAGTTATTATTTTTATCTCTAAATGCCTTTTTCTGCACTTCGTTTTGTGATACTGAAATTGGAAATCTGTACAACACATTTTTGCTGGATGGCTCAACTATTGGCCCATTTAGAAAGGTGAATTAAAGAAAGACTGCAAGCTGGAGGGGAAGAGGGGCTGGCTTGCTCCTGTGTGTTTCTGTGGCGTCCTGTGGACTTCTTAACTGCTTGTGATCACTGAGTCACTGCAGTAATGCGTCTACACAAGCAGGAACAATTACTTCCTAAACCAGCAGCTGCATCTGGTTTGCAGTTTTCCATCTTGTGTACGGCTAGCTTTACTGTAACTTACTCCCAGTGACACCAACATTAATTTGGTGTCTTCTTTTTAGAAGTCTGGGTTTCAGGCTTCTACGATGCCTACGCTTGAAAACATCAACGTGGGAGGTGTAGGAACTCTTCTTCAGAGGTTTTAGTTCCAGCTTTTTATGGATCTTTCCTATAAATTTTGAATATTTCAGAACCTTCCTTGTATTTTTTCCTCTCCAGGAGGGTATTAGCCATTCCCTGCAATCACTACAACTCTGACCCTCTAGAGGTCGTTTCTAACACTTTTAGATAACTAGTTAATAATTAATTAAATTACATTTTCTCTCTTCAAATAAATGGTGTGGTTTCTGTCTGCTTACTGGATATGATACAGAAATTAGTAATATAAGTAGTCCTAATAAACACATTTAAATATGAGGTTTTGGAACAGTTTTGTGTATGTACTTGAGCTTGTAAGTGGGCTAAGTTCCATTCCAATGGGAAATGGGTTGCAAACAATCCACACACCATTGAGCAAACCTTTATTTGTGGTAAATTTTGTGCAAGTGAGGACTGATGCTGGAGTTTAGAAGAACAGAGTAGCCTCTGTGTGTGAATGTCTGTCAGCATTAATGTATGTAAGGACATACATGATATGTAATGGTTTCTTCTGAATTCTCTGAAATATTTACAAAAATAAACTAATAAGCTTTGATCTTTAATCGGAGTATTTGTATTCTATATATAAACTATATATTCTTCTTTTTCCTCCTTTTTATTTCATACAGACTAAATTAAAAACTTTATAGTTTAGTCTTCATGTGATACGATATTTAGATGGGATTATAACTGAATTGGAGCAGTAATTAACACAGCCCATTATATTTTACTTTTCAAGATCATGTACTCTAATATTCCTGTATTAGTTGTCTATTGCTATGTGACAGACCATTCAAAGATTTAATAGCTTCACACGCAATTTATTAGGTCTAGAGTTTGTGTGTTGGCAAGTGTCTGATGGTTAATTCTGGCTGATGGCTGGTTCTCCCTGTATATATGATCTCTCATCTCATAGGCAACTATCCTGGACTTTGCTACATGGGAGACACAGTGCTGTAAGAAGCAAATGAAGAAGCAATGTGACACTTCGAGGCGTAGGCTCAAAAATCACACAGCATTACTTCTGCTATATTTTCGTGGTCAATGGTAGTCAGAAGGATGACCCAAACTCAAGGAATGACAAAATAGATTCCACTTCTTATATTTATAGTGAAGAGTCACATTGAAAAATGGTTGTGTATACATAGTTAGAAATAATTTTTGTGGCCATATTTGCCAATAAGCTACCACAATCATGTTCTAAGAACTGATTGATATTTTTACCACATTTTTTCATTATTTATTTCTTCATCTCCTTATTTCCTGTCTTCTGGTTAGATGACAGATTCTTTTATTAATATTATACCTTTGATCCATGTTTGAAAGCTTTGTGGATCTCCAGCTTAGCTATACCTTTCTAGCAAATACAAACACATATTTAAGAAGCTCTTTATCTACACCTTGCCTTTTTCTAGGAGTATTAGTTGAAATATTTAACAAACTATTTACAATGAATATTTAGAAAGAATTCTTCTATTTAGTCTTTAAATATCATTCTTGTCTTTATCTGACTGCTTAAAGTTGCAAAACACACATGTGCACACTTACCTATGCTGTGTGATCTCCTTTTCATTCATGACAGCAAATCTTCAGCCGCTACTAAGCATGCTTAGCAATTCTGCCATCATTTACTCTGAAACCCTAGAGTTGACTATTTTGTACCTTTCATTTTCTTTAACTTTCTGCATCAGTTTTTTCAATTCTTTCCAGTGTTAATGATAGTTTCCCTTTCTATTTCAATGATAAAATAGCAGTAATCAGAAAAGATATACTTTTACCTTTTCATTTCCAGTTCAACTTTACCTTCCTTTTGTTATAGTAAATGAACTGTTTGTGTTTCTACCTCTAGACACTTGTGCTCTAAATAAATTTTCATTTTGTCTACTCCAGGATTTTCCTTATGCATTTTTCTCACATTTTTCTGTCCTCCTGGAACATTTGTATCAATACGCAAATATGCTTGAATATATGTCATTACTGAAAAGCAAAGCCACAGAACTTTCCTGAACCCATTTGTCTGAATTCTCTTCAGCTCCTGTTCATTGTTCTGCTCCCCTCTTTTTAGCAAAACTCCAAAAAGTAATTTTGTACACTGCCTTTATCAAATTATTTTTTGCTTTTTCTTAACTGTAGTGAATTAGATATTTTTCTCCACAAATCTAATAAAATGTCTCTAATAGAATTGCAAAATTCCATCTATGTTTCTTCCCTTACATGACTTTAACATATGCAGTTTATTCTTCACTTTTATTTATTTATTAATTAAATTAAATTAATTAATTTATTTTAATTTAAGAGAGATCTTACTTTGTCGTACAGGCTTAAGAACAGCGGCATTGTCATAGCTCACAGCTGTCTTGAACACCTGGGCTAAAGCAATCCTGTCTCAGCCTCCCAAATACCTGCAACTGCAGGTAACGAGATAATGAGGCACCAACACAGCCTATTCCCTGAAATATGTTTTTTTTTTTTAATGTCATTTTGTATTTTTGATTGGATTTTATAAGACTGTACTCTTGGTTTTCTTTCTGCCTGTAAGTTTTCAGTCCTTTTCTAGATTTTCCTATTAGTCTGATTCACTAAGTGGCAGATTGTTCCTGTGCTCAGTTCTTGGGTTTCTTCTCTGACTTTCTTCACTCACTAGTAATTTCACCCAGACTCAAGGCTATAAATACCGTCTGGAATCATTGCCATTGACTCCAAAGAATAAATCTTTTGAGTTTTTCCTTAAGCTGCAAATGCATATAGTAAATAACTAGTGGACATAATTCACACTAACTTCCATGTTCCCGATTCAGTAAACAGCATTATCATTCTTCTAGTTGCTCAGGTCAGATTTAGAAGTCATTCTCAACCTCCCTTTCCATCATAACCTGTAATAGTCTATTCCCAAGTTCTGGCAACACCACTTTCAGAATGATTTTTGACATATCTATTATTCCTCATCTGCAAGAGCTTCCTGACCCACCTGCCACGTTCCATGTGGATATCCAGCACCTATTCTCAACAGTTTTCAGAGAAGTCTTTAAAAATTCTACTTCACATCGCACTCAACTTAGTCTCCACAAGTTTTTTCTTATATTTACAATAAAATCCAAGCTCGTTACTTGACCCCCAGAAGCTTAAATGAAATCACCCAGCCTATTATTTCCATTCCCACTGCCCTCCCCCCACAGTGGGATCCCCAGTGCTCCTCCAGCCCTACCAACCCTCTTCAACTGCAAGCCTCCTGCCTGCTGATACACCTGCATCTCCGCTTCTCATTTTCCTGGTTTCTTGTGAAATGTCTGTATAACTGTGTATAAAAGACAGACTTTGTTGGTCAACCAATCTAAGACAGATAGAATTGTCCCTACATCCTGTACATTTTTTTTAGGGCACATATCACTTGTTTGTTATTTACTTGTTTGTTTTCTTATTTATATTCTATCTTTTTCTTATAATATTTTTGTCTGAGATTAAGAGTATGTGTTTTTCCCTATGGTATCTACACATTAAATACTAACACACAGTAAATGCCAAATAAATATTTTTTAAATGAATGAAAAAAAGATTAAATATCATAGGGTAGTACTAAATTTGAATTGCTAAGAGATTTTTGAAAAGCCTAAAAAAAAATTTATATTGAAGTGGCCTATAAGTGGTATTTACTTCTATTATTCCTCTCATTCCTGTGTTACAGTCCTATAGACCAGCGTTCCCTGCAGGAATTTGTTGTCAAAATATTATCATTTAGGCAGGCATTAGTGTATGCTTACAAATTTCCATAGATAGCCTGTAAAAAGAGTTTATTCATTCAATGTAAGGCTATTTTTTTATGAAGAAGTTAATTGCATAAAAAGTGAAAGTAAGGGTTAGCAATAAGGTATATATCCACTAAAATCTATATTACCAAGTTTTCAAAAATAAAAGAAAAAATTTAAAGACATAAAATAAAATTATTAATTTAATCTGGATCAAAATATGTTCTGTTTAACTTAAAAGATCGACACATTTATTTAGCAATGTTAATGTAGGGCCAATTGTGTGTTAACCACTTTTGTAGTTACTAGATACACAAATTCTACAAAGCAGATATGATCTCACTTTTCATGGAGCTCCTCAGTGAGTTATGAGGTGCAGGCAAACATCAATAAATAAAATTTTATGTTCATTTACCAATAAATAAAATTTGTAATTTTAGGTAGTGCTATGAAAATAAAAATGTGATTATGTGTTAAGATTTTGATATAAAAACATTTAGAAATCTTTAGGTTATATTAATGTAAGTTCGTATAGCCTTAAGTTTAATTTTTTGTGCTGACTTTTTCATACTATTTGAAATTTATTTTTGAACTGATATTTTCATAATATATTACACAGCATATGAAATATAAGAACCATCATTTAGCTCTGTGGTGTGCTGCTGCTGGCGAGTATACCTCCTAAGAGCCTGTTGTGCTTATCTCTTCCTAAGTATGAACACTGGTAGATTGAAATCGTCTGTGGTACAAGTATGTACAATATAGTAACTGCAAAATGCTACAGAGAATGGAACCCATTAACCTATACAGATATGTGCGTATTTTAAATTATTTTTGCACTTAGATTTTGATTGTTTTGTTACTTATTCAGCTTATAAATAGTATCAAGGAAATTTAAAGAATAAGAAACTGGATTACTATTACTCATTAAAAGTGTTGGCATACTATCCAGGGAAAATGAATTCTATATCACTGACATACTTTTTTTAACTTTTTGGAGGCAACTATAATTATTGTTAAATATTTAGTAGGTTTGATTGTGGGGCTTTTGCAAGTGAGGTGTCTGTATTGGTTTGTTTAGGTCTTACTTGCACAAAGTGTTTTGAGAAAACTGAAATAGCAAAACTTCAGTTAGGACAGTAGTCTCCAAAAACAAAATCTTTAGGCCACAAAGAAAGATAATATGTCTCTGAATCAGAGTGAGATTTTGTGAATTGATTGGCCACAAAAGCTATGCTAGCAGTCACGGCAAGTAAGAAAACTTTGCTTCTGCATGGAAAGAATATCTTGCTAGAGTTGTTAGCTTCACTTATTTGGAAATACTACTTTAATTGCTGTAAAGCCATCCAACTTGCTGAATTTGTATACCTGTTTCCACTAAGAGAAGCAGTTGCCAACCACTTCAGGCCTCAGGAACAGAGTTAAGAAATGTTTGTGAACATCTCTGGAAAAGAAAAAAAAAAAAAAGTAACTGTGCCAGAGGCAACATTGATGAATACAGAACAAACTTGAGCATCATAAGCACATCCAATAAAAAGCAAAGACTCTATTGAGTTCATCCAAGAGTAGAGAATCTTCTTCGAGTTATAGAAGATTGCACTGATAAAGTGTTGCCAATTTGAGCAGCGTTTTTTATTTTTCTTCTATACTTTAATTCAAATATATTATTTTTCTCTAGATATAAACTTGTGTAATTAGTGTGCCTCAGTATATCAATCACAGTGTCCTTTCAAATAGCAAACACACAAAACAGTTCCATGGTGGATATCTGTGTGTTTTAACATCTGAAACTGTGTGAACTATGGCTGGAGAACTCTCACATACGGTTCTCCTTCTTCCTGTGATGGCAAGTATCTGGAATAACATACAAGGGATTCTTGGAAATAATTATATTTGTATGTGTGTATATGTACATATATGAGCATAATGTATAGCATAGACATCTACACTATAGTAGTTCAGAAATCCTGACAAATCAATGACTTATAAATTCACTTAATATAGCTTTTCATTTAACAGCTGTTACTAAATTGCCGTCTGAGAATCAGTTGTGCTGGTGCTTTTGAAATGAAGGAAATACGTTAGATCCTCTCACTTGGACATAAGTCTCAAGCATTCAACTTTATTACAGTGAAATTAAACACAGTTAGGAATTCATTATTATACTTAAATATCCAGCAGATTAAGAACATTTAGTATTCTTGTAACATCACTGGGTACTTAAAAATATTTAAAAAATAGAAGTTTCTGTTGCTTGGCTACCTTATCTGAAGAAATACTTTAGTTTTATAAATTTAAAACTGTATCTTGCAGGATATTAGGTTAAATGTTCAAGAAGCTGTGTCAAACATGAAACACATATTGGAATAATTATGTTTGTCTGTGCTATAGAGGTTGAAAAGGAGTATGTTTTTTCACCCATCACTCAGCTCATAGGTGAGACCTCTATACCAACAGACAGATGAATAAGAGAAAGGCATATGAATTTTTTAAAAACAGATTGTATATGATAGAAAATAGTTCAGAAATGAAGACACCAAAGCAACAGAGGGAACTGTATTTTTACAGACATTTATGCAGAAGTGACTGGAGGACGTGTTGTATGATGTAACGAAAATAAACTTTGTGGACAAGGATTTAGCATGTCCTGTTTGTTTAGAATCTCCTCTGTGTCTTTAGAGATAAGAACATTCTTTTCTGCTTGATATAAAGAGGACCATCTAGAACAGCCTATTTCAGAGAAAGATCATTTTTTAGTTTTTAGTGTCTGCTTCAGAAAAGAAGGCTAGGACAAAATGAGCAAGACCTTCTTGCTTCTGTGGTTTTTTAAAATTTGCTTTAGCTTAAACTACTCAGTTTGTCCTAATTTGGGGTAGCATGTCCTGAACCCCAGTAGTGCACATCCTCTGTGAAAAACGATTTCTGTGACTACAATGCAAAGCTCTGATATTGCTCTTCAATAGCCATATGAGGAAACTTGAAAGTAAAACTTCACAGATGTTATTTTCATCCTTGTCTGTTATGACACCCAACGCACGTTTTCTCCTGTGACCCTAATGTTTAGCATAAAAGAAGCGCTTACACAACTGATAAATACTAAAAAAGGAATCAGAAAAGTAAAATAATATAAATTTCTGCATTTTTACTCTGCTTTCTAAGCCACTAAAAGATGTATTTATACTATAATGTAGTTCCCCAAGAAGTCTTTTTAAATCAAAAGTTGCCATGCACATGGCATAGAAAACTGGTAATACTAAGTTTGTAACTACTTATAAAATAATTGGTCAAATAAAAATATCTCTTAAACAATAATATTTAACATGTAAACTAAATATTAGGTTTTATTGAACTGGGACATCTATTTTTTTCTAGTCCCTTGACAAATGGCAAGAACGAAGATAGTTATAGTTTTTAAACACGAGTGGTACTTTACATGATTTGCAATAGAAAATAAAGAAAGAAAAAGAAAAAAGTTCCACAAAAATCCTAAAACAGTTTCTCTTAAAGATTGAATTAGATGGATTGTATTTATCCTGTATTATGGTCACATGCAGTTTAAGGAACAGAGGAAAGGAATTTTCTGTTTTCTAAAATACTTAGATAAAAGTGTTTTGCTTTGTCTACTGTCCAATACTTATCGACACTTCATAGCCCTTTCGTTGACATTTTCTCCTGTGTTCCTAAGCTCAAAAACTTTCTTTGTTGTCTTAAGAGCTAAGTAATTTCTTTTGTTTCACTTCTATTTTCATTTCATCTGCAGATATTTATAAGGCCAACTCAACATATTATCCTTCATTAATACATTTGCATCAGAAAAGTCATACTACAGAATGACTATATCATATTTTTTTGATTTTATAAGTTCAGAAGTCTAAGAATTTCTACAGCCCTACATTAATGTAGAAAATCCTCTTGAGTGCTCTTAGCTGTTAAACCAAAATTTCAGCTCTATGCATTGAATTAAATGAGAAGAATGATAAATCAATTACCACAGAAGAGCTTTTAGTAGATCAAATGACTGTGCCATCTTGAATCAGAAGACAAATCACTGACTTTATAAAATACTGATCAGACTTGGGACACTTTCGTGGGGGGGGGGGAATGAGAAAGGTGAAGTAGGTAGAAATAGGATCCGTGTGCAATTTCCTGGCAGATGAAGGTCTGCTGTGGAATGAACAACAGTGACATTGGTGCTATCTGTAATTTACACACTAAGGCTGGAAGATGATGATTCTGTACAACACGTAGAGCAGTGCTTCTTGGGACCTGGTAGATACATTCAGAGCATATGGAAGGAAGGAGCAGAAATCACCTAAAAATCTGATTTGAAGTAGTAGAAAATGTCTAATTTTGCCCTAAAACTCCACTTCAATGACTAAAATACCAACCATTGCATTCATTCATTGTGTTCAGAGGAAAAAGGGTCAGGATCAAATTTGTTACCTGGGTGAAGCCACACTGCCAGCATTATTCATAAAGAAAGGTTTCACAAATTAGAGCATCTGTAGAGTTGGAACCTGAATAAATGATAGAGAAAGGAGCTTGTATAGGGGTCCTCTATAAGAACCCCTTGCCTTTATAGAACCCATTGGCCCTTTGTGTTCTGATATATCCTACCTTTTCATTTCCTATGTCTGCTTTACCTTAAACTATATTTCCCTTATGCCACAAAATTTATTCTCACATGGCAGTGGGACCTTAGCTTACATGTGAATCGATAAAACATAAGTGGGGGGAAAGAAAAAAAGGGGGAGGAAAGAATAGTAGAGGAAAGAAGAAAGGAGACATGGAAGAGCTTGGGAGAAGGCTGACCAGTGAACAGTTGAGAAAATGTAGGTACAGAGACAAGCATGTGAGTATGAAAATATAGAACAAAGATGAAAGTTAAGATAGATGCATGTAGATTTTTACTTTCTTCTTTCTCCCTCCTCCTCCTCCTTTTTAAAGGGGAATTTTTATTAGTTTAATGTATTATATCATCAAATGCTATACAGGGTAACATAGGTCATACTCTTAGCACTATTAGCATTAGATGAAACAATAAAATGAAGATGAGAGAAAGACCAGAGAGGATGAGAAGACTTATTAAAGGATTTTGAGGGTGAAGTAAAGTATGCTTAGCTGAAAAATTACACAGTATTGGACTTTTGGGAAAGGGAGAAGTAAATACTTGTTTTAGAAAGTTTTGCTTTGTGTTAGCGATATAATTTCCTGGCACCCTGTTCAAGAGACTTCAGTAAATGTTTATGATCTTTATCAAAGGAGTTGGAGCTTGATTTTAACCCTCTTCTCAATGATGCACCTTCTAGAGATGAGCCTTACAATAGATGCAGCAGGTGGATTTCAAGAGCTTCCCCAGCTCTTGAACCAAACTAGTGAAAATTGCAGAACTGTAAAAAGAAGAGATAGTTGATGAGGATCTTAAGTAATTCCTGAGTTAAAGCATGTTTATTTCTTTATGAAGCTGCATTTAAGAAGGAAGTATGGAGGAAGCAAATAATATATTCTTTGATAAAAGCTCTGACTCTTAAGAAATCGGAAAATATGGAATTAAGAAAGTCTTAGGGAGAAAACAAATTTCTATGGCAGCTAGGTAAAGCAACAGTTATGCTAGAATTGTGATGGATGTTGGTATAGCAAATAATAAACCTCCTTCCTCCAAAATATAAATCCTTAAATTTTGCTATTTTAAAATGATTACCTTCAAATTAATACTAACAATGATACTAACAATAGGCAGGAAATTTTTCTAGCTCTGTGAGTGTGTTGTTCACTCCATTGGCATTTCTAGGTTTTATATTATTAGTGTAAGGATTTTGAAGCTGTGATTGAAGATGGAAAGGGAAGCTTGTTTTGTGATTCGATATTAAAACACAATTATATTTATCTAGCAACTACATAAAAGCTTGGATAAAATCAATTAAAAATGATATGGCTCTGATTTCATATTTGTGCTAGTATTACTAATTTTTTAAAAGTTAGGTATATTGTTGGGCCCTGCCATGTGCCTGAGGCCTAGTGCAACTTCCCCAGCCTGACTAGAAGTAGATCCATAGAGCTAGTTCCGCGGCTCAGCAAGGCCCGGCCTAAAACTGCCTCTACCTAGATACAGCCAATCACCTTTGGGCCCTGTACCTCATCCCCCGCCTCCTTTCCCCACCTCTTCCCCATGCTCTATATAAGTGGCTGCTTGATGCAATAAAGTTGAGTTCCTGCTTTGACAGATTCCCTGCTCTGTGTGTTCCTGTTCGGGCCGCCGACGCTCGCCATCCCGCTCAGCCCCGGGGACAGAGTCAGGCTGGCCCTGCTCTCCCCTCTTCTGGACCTGCTGGATAGCCCAGCAGTATAATGCATACATTTATGACTTTCTTAATATAGATATGTGTGTGTGTGTGTTTCTTGAGTCTCCTAAGTTTAATCCAAGAAGTCTATGTTGAATCTTTCTTGTTTAAATCCTCAAAATAAGTAATTTATTTTTCTATACATAGAAGATCCATATACCAGTGGTAAATTTTACTTTTAATATATACCTCAAAAGGAACTTTTTAAGGTAATAATTTAGTTAATTTTTAAGAATGCAAATTCTGCCTTTAACATTAAATTCACCATGTAATAAGTTTAGAAACTATGTAAAGTCATGCATTTCAAAATTCAACTATCAGCCCAAACTTGTTTCAAACACCAATGTTATTTTTAATATATTACCAATACCACTTGTGATGCTTTGTACAGCACATTATGACTGTCTCTTACAGTGCATCATCTACCGCACAAAATTGATCGACGAAAGTGGTTTCACTGCTTTCAATATCAATAAAAGTTGACTTTGGTTTAGACATTCTAGAACTGTGAACTTTGATGCAATTTTAGTTTTTTGGGTTCAATTAAACCATTTGCCTATATTCCCTCATGTGGTATTAACCACTGTGGTGCATCATTCCAAGTGCATTTTCATAGGGCTATTATTCTAGTTAATTTATCTTGTCCTCTAGACAAGAATTAAATATTTATCCACTTAATATTTCAGTTAACTTGTATTCTCAGAAAGGATATATAAGGTTAAAGTGATGCCTACCTGTTTCTCAGAAATATCTCATAAACTCTTTCCAGTATTATGCAACAAGTGCTAACATATAGCTGTGTTATTTTACCTATATAATGTTGATAACAGTCCTGTCACTTGAATACTGCTCCATAAAAATTTTCTGATATTACTATGTTTACCTTATTATATTTCAATATATATTTATTATTGTTTATATGTTTTATAATTTATTATACTGTATTTCAATGTGTTCTTATATTAATTAAATTACTGAACTATTAACAAAATTTATGTAATTAACTATACAATTACTCTTTAAGATGAAATTAACCGTGAATGCTTTGAAGAGGTATTTCTGCAGGTCTAATGAATGGTTATTAAACATTAAAGGTAAACATAGTTATGATGTTTATCTCTTTATGATCAGATAGCACAGTTAAATTCAGTAGGTATAGTGAGTTTCCAAAATCATGGGGGTACTATACTCAGAGTCAAAGTCCAGATGACTCTTTCGTTGAAAAATTATGGCCACAAGATGATGATTTCGGTATTTGATGAAACCCTGTTTAAGAATCTAAGTCAAATTTACTTTGAAATTCAAACAAATCTGTGCGCATGTGTGTGTGTATATATATATATATATGAGAGAGAGAGAGAGAGAGAGAGAGAGAGAGATGGTCTATAGTACAGCCATTCTGAAGGTCTCCCCGAAGATAATTAGCCCCTTAATTAAAATTGGCATGGCTATTTCCAATTGTTTTCACAAAGAAAACACTTTGAATATTGCAAGATGTTTACTTTTCAGATTATCCCACATTTAAGCTTCCTTTGATACCTGACTTCTAATATAAGAGTCTGCAACAAATGCGTTTTTCCACTAATATTCAAGCAAGGCTAAGCTTCTCAAACTAGCCTTGATTACTCAGAAGATTATGTAAGTGTGTGCCTGGTGGTTATTAAACATCTACAGGAAATATGTAGTACACCTTTTGGTGGAAAAAAAGTTCCACTTGGTGTATTTTAAAGTGTTATTTTCATAATAAAATATTAGTTTGTTATACAATAGTATAAATTTTGCATAAATTTAAATATACATAAAAGTCTACAGAAATCTTAGGTATGTAACTTGCCTCCGGTTGCAGGGATGTGTTAGTGTAAAAAAATGAGGAGCAGTAGTCAATGTTATCAAACAGCCAACAATGCCGCCCATGGGAAGCGAGGTGTTTTGCTTATGGAAGTCTGCTGCCAATTCAGTGGGGGCAATGAGCACATAGACATGGAGCCACCTTCAGCTGGATCTGCAGGGAAAGTGGCCAATATTCCTTTATGATTTCAGTGATTTTAATCTGTGACTTTTGTAGCCATATTGTGAATATTCAGGATCTTGTATGTTGGAGTTGAGAGTAAAATAAGAGAAAAATGGACTTCACATTGTATGCTGGAGAAATTGCTCAACAGACCTATACAAAAGACATGTAGAAAATAGTGACTGGAGTTCAAGAGTTAGAGTTTGGGTGCTACATAACACTGTCAATTTTATCAGGACCTTTCAGTCCCTACAAAGCTTGTGTAGTCCACAGCAACACTCTCAATAGCAATAAACTATTTTTTTTGAACTGTGGGTACAGTTAGAAGCTTTGAAATAATTTTATTATGAACAAATTATATTATATAGGGAGATATTTCTTGTATTACATTATCACAAAATGTGTGTTAATTGTACATGAAGAGTATTCTCTTTTCATCATAGAGTTAATTTTGTAAAACTAGTATACCATTAATGAGTTTCTCATTTATTCATTTTATTAATTTGAAACTAATATTGGGCACTTATTATGTGCCAGGTCTTGTGGTAAGTAATCTCTGAGGATAGAAAAAATAAATAAAAAATAAGTAAACAAAACAAAAGAGAAAGGGAAAACCCTTGAATTCAATGAGTTTACAGCAGGGATGCAGTTAAGCAGTAAGCGGAAAATCATGCAAGTACAATTACTTCAAAAGGACATGTTCGTAACTGAGAAAAGTCAACTATTGGGCTTAAATATCATGTTCTCCTGGGTAGCTGTTGAAGACAGAAGCATCTCTCAGAAGTCACCAACAAAGGCTCTTAGATTTGCAGCTGCCCAGGAAGAAGGAAGAGGTACAGCTAATGGGTAAGGCTATTTTGTTTTTTAACCTGGAAAGCATGTTAGGCCGGGGTATGCTTCTCTTCAAGCTGTTGGGTTGCTGCCATATGCAAAGAAAACGTTGAAAGAAACTACAGATACTGAGACTGACAAATGTATTCTGTGAATTGTTCAGCCATTTTGGAAATGTATCTAGTGTAAACATGAGTTATTTTATTAGTTGAAAGTCATAGCTTCAACCTAATCTGATGAAAAGTCAATGTAGAAGTTAGGAGGTTTGGGTTTGAAAGTCAAGTTCATTATCAAATTGCTTTTTAATGTTTGGTGATTTTCTTAGCCTTTTTTGGCTCCAAGTACTCAGGCTTCCTAAATGTTAGATGATTGTTAAGAACTCATCGGCCTAAACTCCATAGCTAATGTAAGAAAATACTTGTGAATATTTGATTACAATCTCCGTTTTTAAAAGGTTTCATTAATAGTAACAAAGAGCCAATCTACCTGATGAGAACTTCTTAACTGTGCTCACATTTAGCACTTGTTTGAAAGCAAGCCTAGAGACAGGATAACATCTGAAATTCATACTGTTCAAATTACAATAATTATGAAAGTAATTTATATATATACTTACTAAGGGAAGTAGTTCTCAAACTTTAATATGCATCGGGTCACCAAAGGCTTGTTTAAACACAGATCACTGGAGACCAACCTCAGAAATTCTGAGTTTTAGTCTGTCTGACCTGGGGAAAGGCTGGGAACCAACAACTTCTCAGGCACACTAAGTTCCAGAGATCACACTCTGAGAAAAACTCAGCATATTATTGCTAGGTATTCCATTTACTTTTCACAATTAAAAACAAAGCAAACCTTAGAATATGATTATTATTTGATTTTCTTTATATATTCCTTTCTTATATATGCCATATTTATACATAAATACACTAATACATAAATATACACTTTTGTGTTTATAATTTCATATATAGCACACAATTAGTTGTTTTGCTTATAACCACTTAGAGATCAAGTCCCCTGAGGCTAAATGATATACTTTTGATTTATACTAGTATAAATTAACTACAAGGTAAGTGATACTTTTCTCCAATGTAATAGTACTACCATGAGATGACCTTGTGTGAGTCAAGAAAACGCCAATTCTTATTTTTCATACTGAAAGTCTATAACTTATTACCTCAAAATTTTTAAGTGAATGAGGGATAAGAAAGTTTGAATATTAGTATTAATGTTTCTAAACTTGGGAATTTTATTTTTTAATAAATCTAATCACCTCAAAGCCGCTCTAAAGGACTCAGCTTTTAAAGTAACATTGGAATAAGTCATTTGTCAGAATGAATTATCTGTAATTGTTCTCTTACTGCCTTCAAATTTTTATATAGAGAGTTATTATGAAATGTGATTTCATTTATTGGTTTATTGACATATCTAAAAATTTAATGAAATTATAAATTTAGCGTAAATCCCCAATCTTAATTATTTTGTAATTTTTCAAGAGCAATGGTTGTAAAAAAAAAATCACATACTTTCTCTCTCTCTTTCTGTTTGTGTGTATATATCTCAAATACGGAGTATATATCCCTGCATTTACATAATGACACACATAAATGAAAAGAGAAATATGGAATAACATTTGAAAATGTTTCCAAGAAGTCTGTTTACACTGTTCCATAAAACAATACATCAGAAGTGCCTTCTACCTTCATAATTTTCTTATGTGTGTATCTTGGTCTTATTTTTCATATCAGCAGCTCTGATTTATCCATTTAAAATTTTTATGTTATTTCATTTTTGTTGCTTGTTTATTACCAGCATATATTTTGGGAATATTTTCTTTGGACTTTTTTTTTTTAATTGACTAGGTTTCATCTCAGTTTGTTAAAGAGAACCAGCTGTTTTCTTGAAAGATAATTTTCTGAAGCTGTTGTGCGCCATAATTACACCGCAATTACACAGCAATACCCATAAAAGCAGATGAGGATTCTATGTGTCCTTTTACCTCATTAAAAGTTGCAAAATGATAGATGCAGCCTATCCTAGTTTGACTATTGCCCTCTGTTGGCGAAATCAAGATGTGGCGTAACCCCAAAAAATAACCGCAAGAAAAATGAAGACATACTTTGTGTTTGTTTTGTTTTTATTTTTAAACAGCAATAGTATCTTGGTCCACACGTTAACACCCTCGATAGTTTATAAAACTCCTTGTTTAAAAATTAGAGCTTCCAACATACCTTTAAAACTTAGCTATTAAAATAATCAATTAAGCTAATTCTATGTGAACTGAGGCTTTTCCCCCAGAACTAAACTGCAGAGCTACAATCTTTTCTCCCTCACTCGAAATCTACTTGAATCACATCCATCTTTTGAGTAGAGAATCAGTTGGATCTTTTCCTTGTTCCCAGCATGTGTCACCCTCTTTGAAGCAATCCTCTCCAAGAAAATTGAGATTTTTAAGTCTCTTACCATTTCCCAAATCAGCAATTATTCATACTTTATTATCACAGTGACAAAAACTTGAATATTTAATCATATGGTGAAGAAAAATTTATTTCAAATAAGCTGCTGAGAAAAAAGAATTTTAATTTTAGGACAGCCAGTAATATTTTAGATATAATGAGCAAGAAGGAAGATGTGAGAAGACCAGTTTCGAAAAACAGCTGAAATTATTTTGAATATTTCAAGATTTGGTGGGAGTCATGTAGTGGGAAAGGTGCACTTGTACAAATAAACACCATCTTTCATGGATTTTTATTCTGATTGGCAGATAGGGAATATAGTATTTTTATAATATTTATTTTGGCAGAAGTGGCAGGAAGTAATCTAGTTTTGCAGAAGTTGAGCAACTAGAGAAAATAAATCATCTATGAGTTCTTTTATGACCTTCTAGGAATAAGAGCTTTTGAGAGACCTGAACATTGAACATTTTAAGAAGTAAAAATAATTTTTTTTTTATATATATTTCATTTTATTATACCAGGTAGACTGCTGGCCTCCCATGTAATATTCTTAATGTAAATATTGTCTGTGCAGCAAACTAATAAGTTTAGCAGCAACATTTCTGAAGTGGTGTCAGCTTTTGGAGTTGAACGAATTAAAATTAGTTCATTTTGTTGCCAACACTAACAGAAATCTTGGAGTGCATTCCCTTAGATGCACTAAAATGGTGATAGTTTAGCTAACCGCTGGGGAAGCATACTGGATGAGAGCTCATACTCATTTATAACAAATGTGCTTAGAATGGTCCCACCTCAGTTGTCTCTTCCTCTGGTTAATGAATAACACCATTGCCTTTTTGAGAAGAGAATTTATCTCACAAAACAAATTTCAGGCAGAACTTCTAGTGCTGTAGTAAAGGACAAACATGTATGCCTACAATGTCCTGTCTTGTTTCCTGTTCAATTCTTCTGCCAAATGTCTGCAGATATACAGCATTTTTTGAAGTGAAACATAATTATGTAATTGACAGTCTCTTTTTCGTTCTAGCAATTTCAATCACTGACTGTGAACCAGTGTTGATTAATGTTTAGCGGTTGACAAAACTATGCAGGTTACACATTCAGAAAACAACCTTCCCAGTTGTCATGACAAACACCTGGTAATATATAGAATTGGGCGGTTCGTTATTTCACCCATTGGTAGAGGGGAGATAAAATCCCTTTCCTCCGGCTTTCATACACTTGACGGGTTTATTTCCTTAATTCTAACATTTCTAAGCTGCATTTCAAGCACTTTTCTTATCCCTGGTCATTGTTCTTCATATATTGATTTCGTGATTTACAAAAAATGTTCCTTGCAGAAGATATTATTATTATTTATTTACTTAATTCTTCAACAAGTATGCATTGAGTACAGAAGCATGTATAGAGCATTACTTTTCATGCTGAGGATATTGTGCTAAAATGGACAAAACTCTCTGTCCCCTGGGGGGCTTACTTTTTACTAGAGGTAGTCAGAAAATAAACAATTACTCTTTTAAATGTCAAGTGGTTCTAGCTTTTTCAAAGAAAAAAATGTATTTGAGAACAACACATGAGCCATAGTGACCGGACGGCTAACCTACAAAATCCCAATCCAAATGTTATAGATTCTTATGAAGGCATCATCATTTGTACCCAATTACCTTTAGCCCTTACCTTTATACTCTTTCATAAAACAATACACAATCACTGATGAAAGTGCCATTACGACTTGGTGTCATCTATCCCAAGTTCAGGAGTAGAAAATATTTAAGATTACATAGAATACACTGGCATCCACTGTTTTTTCCCAATATAATATGAATATACAGTGATAGAGTGATAACAACAGTCACCATGAAAATCTCTTATTATTTATATATTTTAAGGTTATTAATATCCAAGAAACAACACTTCATATATAAACATAATATTCCTAATAAGAAATATATTTTATCCCTAAGACATTGAATTTATAATAAAAAATCATAATGCTCTTTATGGGAGTGAGTGTATGTGTGTGTGTGAGAGTGTGTAAAAACACTTATGGTTAAGAAACATTATGGCTCATAGAGAAAAATGAGGATTTTGTAACTTCAGAGACCCAAGCTAGAATTATAGGCCTGTCACTCTGCCATTATTTGTAATCTTAATCAAGTGACTAGTTTGCTCTTCTGTAAAATGGGATTGTTCTAAAGTTTATGTGAAGGAATTAAGGCATTTATTGTGCATATATATTTTGTTAGTTACATAATGTATACCATATTGTAATATGTAAATGAATGACATTATTCCTGTCATACAATTATATAATACCGTGCAACAGATGTTTATTGACCTGTATAAGGTTTTTTTCCGGGGCTTTCAATGATTCTGTGGTTATAAGAAATATTATTAATTATGTTGAAATCCTTCAAATGTCATTATTCAACAGGTAATAGATTTGTCGCTGAATATTCTCTTTGGATATTCAATAACAAATCTCTCTCTACTATTCTTCCTGTTAATCAAGACAATTAACACAAGCTGCCTAAATATACAAATATCATAACGTCAGTGAGTTTAATGGTCTCATTGGATTCTTGCACAACTTTCCTCCACTCAACAGCCAGGAGCCCAAGGTGCAGCTATCAAGCCGCCTCAGGATGCTTCACTTTCAGTGAAATCGGCAAATAATTGCTTGACAGACGCAGTTTCCCTGAAGAATGGCAACTAATCATATATTCCTGAAAAGATATGGTTCGGTAAGAAAAAAAAAAAACCAAAAACTGAAAATGGCTCTGATCTATGAGCTCAGTTGGTCTGCACCCATTCTCTATAACCTTTCACAACCCTTCACATCCCTGGTGCAATAACAAGCCATTTGGAAACTGAGCCAGAGAGACAAGAGGACTTTTTCTCTGCCATTACTATACATGTTGACTTGCTTATCTTATATTCTTTCCAAAATCATAGTGAGTGTGGTGTAGAGTAAACCCTACTGTGTCTTGTAACTTGAATGCTCATGGTTGAACCAAATGAACAGTGAACATGTCAGTAGGCAAGGAAAAACAAAACAAACAAAAAAAGAAACAAACAGTATATATTAGGATATCAAATCTGAAATGTCTGATTTCAAACTCGAATATTTAGTTTATTATTTCTTTCACAAGAAGCAGTACAAATAATGAAAGTATGCATCCACATTATCAACACGGTTTTGTCACCTTAACAGTCGCACATGCCAGCAGTGAAGCAGACTGGAGAACGGGTGGTGATGAAATTGCGAAAGGCATTTTCCACTGTTTGGTGAGAATTGAATATTTTTCCATATAAGAATTAGGCCAAATCCTGGAAGCAGTGGTACTCAGTTGGTGCAAGGTCTGGCGAAGATGGTAGATTGCAAAGAGTTTCCAAGTCCAGCTACTGCACTCCAAGCAGCTTTGTTGGTGCAACATGTGCTCAAGCCTTGTCTTGTAAGAAGATTGGCCTGTCTCTATTGTCTAATCCCAGGTGCTTAAACACCAGCACCCTCACATGCCATCCATTTCGTTGCAGTAGACCACCCCTGTAATCAGCAGACAAATCATGAATTTGTAGTGGATGATACCTGCTGTATCACCAAACAGACAATACAGCTTTTTTTGATGAATATTCGGTTATGGACTATGTTTCATTTTTATCCAGCCATTATGCTGAACACTTGCAATTGGCCAGAAGAATCTGTTTCTAGTACATGTCACAATATAGTGTGGAAGTAGATCACCTTTATGTCACGACAGCCAAGACAGGCAAGTTTTGAGACAATTTCTCTTCTGGCTCTGTTCAATTCCTGTGAAACCCATCTATTTAGCTTCTTTGCCTTACCAATTTGTTTCAAGTGTTCCAGTATTGTTGAAATAGTAATATCAAACCCTGCTGCTTAATATGTAAGTTGAAGTGGGTTTACTTCCACTACAACTTTCAACACCCAGTTATTCACCTTGGTCTCAGGTTGTTCACGTGGCTCATTTTCAAGATGAATGTCACCAGAATGGAACTTCTCAGACCATCCATGCACTGAGCATTCCTTAGCCACATCCTTCCCAAACACTTTGTTGCTATTTTGAGCTGTCTGTCTGCCTGGCATTGGTTCCAGGACAGACTTTCTATTCTAAATTAAGATGAATTTTTAATTTATCCTTGGTTTCACAAAAATTGCTCATAAAAAACCTGAAAAATAATCACAAGCCAAAATGTGCATTGGAAAGAATGAGGATGTATCTTCACAATACAAATAAAACAAAAGTGTCAAAGCAAAATGTCAGAGATTTCAACTGTCAAGCTTAGTACCTAAGGAAACAGGACATCAGTGCTAAAAAAGAACAAATACAGCAGGGAAGGAGACACGGAAAGTCACTGTGCAGCATTAAATTTTTATACGGTAAACACAAAGGTTTCACTAATGAAAAAGACCTAAAAACAACAAGGAATAAGCCATGTATGTAGCTTAGAAATTGTATTCTGTACAACTCAACAGATAATGAGTGCCAAGTCCCTAAGGAGAAGGAGGGACTTTTACTTTTGTTTTTATGTATTTATTTATTTATTTTGTTGCTATTTTTCACTATCTCAATTGAGTTTGCAATTAATTCTTCAAATCACTGAAATTAAAGTACTTTTTAGTGTTTTTAAATTGGTTTAGGACACTTCAGTAGAGTTTAGAGAAAAGTTATGACTTTAACTCTTTTAATTTGACACACAGACATAGGTGTCTTAGTTCTGAAGTTCTGAAGACATAATATTCATGTTATGTCTAAACATTGAAAAATCTTGCATTATTTCTACATTGGTCTTACAAATTTGTCTTGCAAATAATGTTCATAAATCATTAATCTATAAAATAGTGATATTTTTCTTCAAAAGTAGCTTCTTTCTCATCCATATTGATGAGTAATATTTTTAAACCTCTCTTAACCCATGCTTTGCTCATCAAGTAATGACATTAAAAATATGATGATATATATGAGAAAAAATATTGAATCTAGAAAATTTTTATTTGAAAGAGAAAAGATAATTGTGTTAACTCTTTAGTTATTTATATCATCCAGATTTTTGAATCATATAGACAAGTCTTTGGCACACTCTTTCTACTTTGTTTAAACTAAGGAAAGAAAGAGAAAAGAGATTCATTGGGTAAAAGCACATTTCACTTGGAATAATTGAATTTTGTTTATCCTTGACTGGCTTCCTTTAGATCTGTTCTGAAGTAATTTTGCCCTGAGAAACTGCATTGGTTTCTACTGCTGTTGTCACAAATTACCATAGCTTGTGTATTAGAACAAAATTTTTATCTTAGGGGTCTAGAGGTCAGAATTCCAAGATGAGTTTCAGTGTGTTAAAATCAAAGAATTGGCAGGAAGCCCTAGGAGAGAATCCTTTTTCTTGCCTTTTCCTCTTTTTAGAAGCTGCATCCATTTCTTGGCTATTACCCCATTTCTTTATATTCAGAGCCAGTCAGATCAGGTCAAATCCATTCCATGCTGATATCTGATTTTCTCTTTCTCTTTTTAAAACCCTTATGTTTATACTGAGCTCATCCCTTGCAAAATCTAGGTTACTTCCCCTTTTCAGGGTCAGTTGACCTTAATTCCATTGGTAATCCTAAATCCCTTTCACCATGTCTGCTAACATAGTCACAGATTCGTTCCAGGGATCAGAATGTGAATCTCTTTGAGGGGCCCTTCTCCTATCTACCAAAATGATAAAATATCATTTGCCATATAATTGAATGATATTGTGAAATATGTATTTGGTCTTCAACCACATTTCCTGAACAAATTCTGAAATCCTTAGAATCTCTAAGGTAAGGTAGATTTGTATACTAAGGAGTTGATGTATGGTTGGCAGCCCCAAGGTATATTCAAGATGGAAACTGACATTTTTGTTCTTTACAAGGCAATGTTATGACCTTGGTGTCAGCACTCAGAAAAGCATCTTTCTTTCAGTATATGTTCTTCCTTTAAAAGCATGTATACTTTTCAGTAGCAAAAGAACTGCTAGTTTGTGGGCTATAACTGAATCGCTTGATCATGACACCTTTATTGATGAGCCCTGGGCTATCAATTAATTAACAAATCAAATATTGGCATGAATAACATGACATATTTTAAAATAAATTTTAGGAACTAATTTCATTTAGACCCACATCCTTTTTAGGAAAATGTGACAATTTTAATTGGTCCTAGAAATATTCCTCCCCTAAATGACACTTAAGAATGATAGCAAGATTGTATTAGACCTAAAGAAAGGATAAAATGTTAAATGTACACTTCCTTAGAAATAGTAAAAACAGATAAGATTTACACAAATCTAGATTTTATAGTTTCATTACTTGGTAGTCAAAAGATCAGTTTTAGAAAACCATGAGTGCCTTAAAGATGTTCTTGCTTTGCTTTCTTAAAAATAAGTCATTTTGGTTTATTTATCCCATCCTTGTGCTCATCTAATGCCTATCACTCTTGGTCAAAAATAGAGCAGCATTTACAGGGCAAAGCAGGAGGATAGAAATCAATATCTGTCTTAAATGTAAATCATCAAAGAGAGTTCATACAAATGATAAGAAAGGAGAAGGTGAAGGACTTTGTTATTTTAATCAAGTTTGTTTTAAATAAACAATGATTTTCATTGCAACATGAAAACCTAATGTTCGATATTTTGAGAAGAGATTAAATGGCAACACTATGACTGGGTAATGCTATATTTTTCAATGCCAAATAATTTTGAACTGAACAAAAATTTTTTATCTTAACACAATCATACTTATGAAGTAGTATCTCATATTTATTTTAAATTATTCAGTAGATAGAAATCACGAGTTTCTCAAAGAATTCTCTGTCAGTGATTTTTATGAAGCAAAAATAGAAAAACAAAATGCATTTTTATAGTGTTTCTGGTCTTCAGGAATATTATTTACATTAATTTTTTAAATTAACTTTACTTAAGAGATCTCATGAAGGGAACATACACATTTTATAAGTGACAAATTTGAAACACCTTAAAGGGACTTGAAAGTACAGAAAAAGATAGGACAATTGACAGTAGGGATGTTTTCTGTGGCTTTTTTAAATGTACTTTACGCTCAAAGATGAGGTCTCACCTTTGAGCTGCTGTACTGTGAGTTACCCACTCAGCATGCATTTATGAGTGGCAACATAAAAGAAAAATAAGTGAGTTCTGACTGTAAAATGTCAGAGTCCAGTGAGAAAAGAAAGGGATGAAAACAGTCAATTCCATAAGAATCATATCAATACTCCAATGGAAAGGAAAGCATGGAAATGCAGCAACTCTGAGGAGCCAATGGTAATATTTTTGGTGTACGTAGCTCAAAGGGAAAACACATAATGAAAATTACCATGGGAATTCTTTCCCCCTACTCCTCACAAAACAGCTCTACCAAGTAACTCTATCTAAACAGTTTTTCATCCATGATTTAGACTAGACCAGCAGCAGCACATGAAGGGCATGATATTAAAAATTTTCCATTTTAATTGGATCAGTTGAATTCCAGATGATCACACGGAGTGTTGTACTTGCACAAAGATGTATTCCAAAATATTGCATCTACTTTGAGATGGTCAAAATCTTGATAATCAAATAAATTTATCTTTTTAAAAAATGTTGCAAAGTATCCTTTTGAGCCAGGAAATTGTCCATTGGAAGGTGTATTATCATGAATCTAACATCTAAAACCAAAGAAGTTCATCCAGGAAAATATTTGAACAACTAATAACATTTTAGCCTCCTTTTACCAGAATCTGGAATGGGTGTTTGTGAAAAAACAAGAAAAAATCAGATGGCATCAACCAATAGGTAAATGTATGTAATTCTGTGTGGTATAGGAATATGAAACTCAAATGAGGAAAGTACTGCTTGCTAAGAGTAAAAATAAAAACTAAAAGAACAAATTTGACAATCATGGGGTTTGTATGTGTGCACTTTAGGCTTCTCCATCAGTGGAGACTATAAGCTTAGGTACGGCCTTTGATAGAACTATGCACCCTTTAAAATGCCTTTAATTTTGTTTCAGAGCCACGGTGTAGAGAGGTGTTATGTTTGCACTGTACAACCATAGGGGCACCTTTCACGTTTTGATGGACGACAGCTTTTTCTTCCCAAGATTTGTCTAGTTACGCCCTGTGGAAGAAATGATGACTGGGCTTGGTATTGGAAAGCACTGTTACCATGATACTTACATTTAAGTAAATTAAGAGATCTATCCTCTCCCTTCCCCACTATATTGATCATATTTATTTATTTACTTTTAAGGAGTTAAACTTAGGAAAAGTGTAAAGAATATAATTAGGAAGGAGAACATTGACTTGATAGAGGGAAAAAATGAAAACTATGTGTATTTTGCTTTAATCACTTTGTGCTCTTAGCCATCTTTGCTTTTGGTAACTGGATTAAAGAACTTCCACTTAATTAATTGAACTCCTGATCTGAGCTAATGACAAGACTCCTAGCAACTGTTTTCCAGCTTTGTCCAGGGAGCCAGTTGAAGGGAGAGGGCAGATTCAGAGTGTCTCAATAGGGTAGCTGCATTCAGGAGGTAGTCAAGAGGCTAATTTCTACTGTAAGACCTTCATTAGTCATCTGTTGAACATCAGGTTCTGAGTTGGGAATATTGCATTAGGAAGAGGTGAAAATACCTTTCTTTAAATAAATGTGCATGACTTAAGATTCCCTCTGACAAGAAACACACTTAAGTATTCAGATACTTGTCATGTCAAGTAGCAATGAAATATGTGAAAACCAGTGGATTTTGGCCTGAATCATACAACAATTAACTAAGAGGAAATTGGTGTTGCTTAACACTTATTTCCAGACTATTAATATAGCAAAGCCTACATTCTGATACTGATTCTTTTTTCTTTTTTTAAGGCCTTGTAATTAATTCTAGGAATGGTAAGGACACATTCTCTTTTCACAGGTCTCTAATTTGTTAATAGCCAAAGGTCTGATTCTTTACTCAGTGGAACTAAAAATAACTCTAGACATTAAAGAAAAAAGAAACTCAATCACTTTCTTCAAGTTAACAAAATCATCTTGACTACATCTCAGTTTCAAGATTCAAATAATTAGAAAGAGAGAGAGCAATGTTTTATATCCTTATGATCTTCTATAGAGAGAATCCTTTGCAATTTTTTTTTCCTAAAAAACTGTTTATCAGCATAAAGAGAGCGATAGTGAAAAAGAAATAATTAACCTTAAACTTTTGAGGAATCAATATAGTTTTATCTATTTTTAAGACCATTTGCTTTTACTAAGCGTAGTTCTTTAAAAAATATTTTTACAACTGTTAAATTGCCTAAGGATAACTCTACTCTATAATTCCATAAGCAAAAACTGTGTTATTTATAAAGCTAGTAAAATGCCAGTAAACATATAAATCTTAATAGTATAATTTACAAAAATTTTAGATATCCCTGGAAATATTTGTATCAAAGTATCTTATTTTGAGATTGTGATATTCAAATATTTTTTAATAGTTTTCATAAATATCAGATTAGATATTATAACCAATTATTTCATTATAAAATAACTAATATCGCCATAAAATTAAAGGAATTTAGTTTGCATTGTATGGCTGCAATGTTTATAAATGGTAAGGGTATCATAAAAGAGCCTCTTTCCTCTTCCTGTGTAAAATAAGACAGAGAGAAAGTCATGAGCTGAATGCACAGCTGTGAGAGGAAAAAATTAAGTGCACATTAGTTTCTTCTGAGAGGAAAAAATTAAGTGCACATTAGTTTCTTCTGAGCACTTATGCAGTACCAACGTGAAGCTTCACCCTGTGGGGAAAGATGTGTGGACCTAAACTAGCAATGCCAGGATTGCACTGTGGAACCTGAGAGGAGCCCTAGAAAACCCATTTGAGTGATAATTACTGGTCCCTGGCAGAAGAAAAAGTAAATGCATGTCTGTGAAAAATCATCTCTAAAGTTGGCTCCTAGGCAGGACTATCACTGATTAAAAAATAATCACTAAGTACCTAATGAAAAATCAACTTTATTGAGACCAAGTAAAATTAAATAATGTTAAACCTCCAAAATGAAGATTAAAGTAGTCAAATATAGAAAATAAAATATTTAGTGTTTTTTTAAGAAATCACAAATAGTAATGATGATATTACCAAAAGTACAAGACAAATTTGAGGAAAAAATATTAGTTAAATGGAAACATTGGAAATGCAACATATTAACTTTGAGGGAGAGGACTGAGTAGCAGATCAGGCTTGGCTGAATAGACAATAACTTATCCGTGACATGGATCAGAAGTGACACAGAAAGTAATACAGGGAAATAAAAGATGGTAAAAGAAGAGTTAAAAGAAGTACGAATTTTTCTAATGTACATAAAATCAGGGCATCAAAAGTACATAGAGAAAATGAAGGAGAGGGAGATTGAAAAAAAAAAAAAAACAACAGCAGACAATTTTCTAAAATTTGTGAAAGATAAGACTCCACAGATATTAAGCAAAAGTAAAATAAAATAAATTCCATACTGAATACAGTTTTTAAAAATATAAAATATCAATGTACAAAGAAGATATTAGCAAGCTATAGAGAGAAAAGACTGATCAAAGGAACTACAATTAGACAGTTGACTGAAATAATAGTTTCATCATGGGTTAATCACTGTCTACTTAGAATGGTGTATTCAGCAAAACTTATTTTCAGAAGAAAGGATAAAAAAGAAATGTGCAGATAAACATTAAAACACAAAATTAAGAACTTATCATAATAACAAACTTAACCAATCATTAAAGATTATTATTGAGGCAGGAATAAAATGATTTCAGGAAAAAAGACCTGGGACTCAAGATGAAATATTGCTCAAAAAATATGTAATTCCATAAATATAATTATACTAATACTGCTAAAAAATAATAATGAAAATGATTCCTTATCTGTGAGAAATTCAAGATTATCAATTACTAAAAGTATCAGTTTATAAATTCTAAAAGTGTATGTGTAGAAATACTTAAAATAAGAAAATAGAAATAGACAAATAGATGGAATAAAAGAAAAAGAAGTCAGTAAAACAGAAATAAAACTTTTAGAGATAAGCATCTAATCTATATCATAAATTATAATCAATGTAATCAGTGACACCAAGACACCACACAGAGTATTTTCTGATTTCAAGAAGAAAAACACACTTTACATTAAAAAGAAAATTACTCTGTCACTCCCTAACCACTAAGTGTCTAATGGTTGGGAGAAAATTATACATCTCCTTATACAATTTACTACAAAGTTTTAAACATTAGCCATGATCAATTCTTGCTGAAACTGTTGAACTTGAATCTAATAAGAGATTTAGAACCTTAGTTCTAAAATCTAGAGCATAGATGACGTACAGGAAGATGTCCAGAAAGTAATTTATTAATTCCAGAATGTGGGACATTGTACAGGACAACTGTACACTAATTAAGCAAGCTGGTATCATGAAAAAAAGAATACTATTCTAGATTAAAGAGTACTTATGTGATAAGTCTCTCTTTTGCTGAGGGACATATTATGCAAAATATGCAATGCCTACTCCTACAGTAGACAGTGACAGCTATTTATAAGAATCAGGGAAATTTGGCTATGAACTGGGTATAAGGTAGTATAAAGGAACTGCTAACTATGCTAGATGTTCTTTTTTCAGGGTTCTCCAGACAAAAAGAACCAATTGGAGATCTATCTATCTATCTATCTATCTATCTATCTATCTATCTATCTATCTATCTATCTTCTATCTAAAGAGAGAGAGTGAGATCGATTCTTTCAAGGAATTTCATTTGATTGTGAGTGCCAACAAGTCTGAGTTCTGCAGGGCAGGTCAGAAGGCTGGAACTCAAGCAGGATTACTATGTTGCATTTCTAAGCAGATTTTTTCTTATTCCGAAAACCTTAGATTTTGCTTTCAAGGCCTTCAACTGATTAGATGAGGCTCACTCACATTATAACATGTAACCAGCTTTTACTTAAATCAACTGATTATAAATGTTAATCAAATCTAAAAAATACCTTCACAACATCATCTAAAGTAGTGTTTGACCAAACAGCTGTGCACCATAGGTTAACCAAGTTGACACAAAAGTTAGCCATTACAGGTGTTGTCTCAATCTTCTTGGTCTGCAATAACAAAATACCATAAACTGGGTGGTTTATAAACAACAGACATATGTTTGGAGTCTCAAGTCTGATATCAGGTTGCCGTATGGTGAGGCTCTCCTTAGGGCCCTTCTCTAAGTTTAGACTGTCAGCTTTTTTGCTATATCTTCAGGAGGCATTTTGGGACCATTTTACTATATATCAGAGTACTAGTTCTGCTCATGAGCTTGCTACCCTCATGACCTATTACTTGCCAAGGGCTCATCTCCTAATGCCATCACGTAGGGTGTTAGGATTTCAACATATGAATTTGGGAACAAACCTTCAGTCCATACTAGATTTGATTCTTTTTTGTTGTTGTTTTTGTTTTCATTGTGTCAGAAAATGTTTTTCAAGATCTATATTAAAGATTTTAGTTGTACAACAAGCTGTTTGCAATTTTCTTTGAAGTACCTCAGAAAATCAGTGATTTTTTTAAAAGTTTGAATTTTCAGATTGTATTCATATAAATCTAGCCATATACTATCTATAAAAGTTCCACTTAAAACATAGAACATGAAAAAGTTCAAAGTGAAAGATTAACAAAATATATCAATTAAGTACTAGTCTAAAGAAAGCTGGGTTAACAATATTAATGTGAAACAAAATAGACCTTAACTTTACAGGCATTATTATATACAGAGCCACTTTATGTAAATTTTTGATTTACTAAGATTATAATAACAATCCTAAACCTGGATATAAAATAATCTCAGAAAATATAAAGCAACATTGAAAGAATTACAAAATGCAATTGAGAGATGTGCTGACAAGGAAAGAGATACCAACACATTGTCTACAGTCACTGACATACTAACAAAGGTATGGATGGGCCAAGCAACAAAATCATAAGCTTGATTGAGTGAGGATAAAATTATAAACATAAGAAATATCTTTCTTATTGTTCTGTTCAGTTTGACATTTCTGTAAGAGGATTATTATACATTTGAGGATAATTTTGGATCTGACACTGCTGTTCAGATACAGCATGTTAAAAAGCATAGCTGAATTCTTAGGTTAAAGGTCTAATAATTATTCCATATTAAAATTGATTTTCCAGTTTATGTTCTAGGAGATGAGCTTGGGCTCAGTTTATGGAATGATTTCATATAATCTATTAGAAATTTGGAAGGGACACTGATGGGTGGGGCCACATCTATGGAGCATCTTAGAATGGGTACAGGCGATTGCACTAATGTACACAGCTATGATTTAAAAAAATAAAAAGTAAAAAATAAAAAAAGAAATCAATTTTTTGAGGCTACTTTTTTAAAACTTCCTTTATTTTCACAATTAGATTGTCAACTTGTCCAACATAAATGAGTACTACTCATCAAAATCTCAGTTTGAATCTAAACTATATTCAATCTTAACTAAGGCATAAAACAATTAGGCCAAGACTCTTTTAGAACATATGTAGATATTCCAGATCTTTGTGAAGATGGGCATGAGAAATCAAGACTCAAATAATTCTAAGGAGCTTACAAAATTACTAAATATTTTGGATTTTACGTGACTAAATAAAAGGTTTATATCTGCTTTGGAGTAATATTTAACTCCTATCTAGCAAGCTACAGAGTGGGTGTTGGAATGTTGATAATGAAAAATCTTAATTATGTTTTATTTTCCAATGAATGAAAATAACTTTATGTTTCAGTGTGTTTTCACACAGGACAAACATTACTTATAGATTTTCCTTTTATTTACCCTGATTCTAAGGGTCATTCTACTGTTTGGAAGTGCAATGGTAAACATATAAATTTTCTTGAAGATGCTGTGGGTATACGAGACGTACGTAAAAAAAGTATGTGTTTAATTAATGCACTTTATTTATAAAGAAAGAGCCAATTTATCATTTTATTGTTTTCTTTAGTTTATTAAAAGTGTAGTTTTTATTGCATTATGATTCTAACATAGACAAAATGAATGCCTGTACATGATTTTTGTCAAAAGCTTTGTGTTTTCTCTTGCTTTGAAATACATATATTTTTCTTATCTAAGTGGATACTTTCTTAGTTTCTTAGGAGATAAAAACCAATTATTCACGGACTTCAATTTTAATGCTAGGCATCATGGAAAGAAGTCACAAAATTCTCTTAGGCATCATGGAAAGGAGGCACAAAATTCTTTTAGGGCCTATTACTCTTTTATAAATATTCTACTTTCATAAAAATTTGACTTATCTCTTATCTAATTTGTGGTATCAGTCACTAAGTTACTACAAGTTCAGCATAGCATGTGAATTCAAGAGTTAGTACTTGCAAGTGGGGTCTACTTGATGCCAAGAATGTAGCTCAAGATTTAACTTCAGAATTGCAGCAATTCAGTATCTAACTATATTCTCATTACTTATATTATAAATAACAATATAGCCATTATCAGTTCCTATAATTTTATTTAGTGTATGATCTTCTAGTAGCTTAGCAAATTATGAAAACAAGTTTGTAATTAGAGGTTATATTATGCAATCATGTTAGATCACATTTTAATTAAAAAGGGAGCTCTCGTTGTATTCACACAATTGGAAATTGCTATGAAAGAGGGAAAGATAGGCAAAAGTTACATCTACATGGGGATGCAGACAAACTTAAATCTATGCAATGATAGAATGCTAAGTTGGTAAATGAGAACATAAGGAAACATCAATTTGATATAAAGGAGCATAATTTTTTTTTTTTTTTTGAGACAGAATCTCCTTTTGTCACACTTAGTAGAGTGCCATGGCATCATAGCTCACAGCAACCTCATGTTCTTGGGCTCAAGTGATCATCTTGCCTCAGTCTCCCAAGTAGTTGGGACTACAGGTGCCCACCACAATGCTCAGCTACTTTTTTTTTGGAGACAGGGTCTTGCTGTTGCTCAGGCTGGTCTCGAATTCCTGAGCTCAGGCAATCCTCTTGCCTTGGCCTTGCAGGACCATAAAAATTTTATAAAGAAAGAGGTTTTCACAAAAATTTTAGACATCATGCCTAACTATCTTTGGTTTTATCTATAGATGTGAGAAGCAGAGGAGATGAATATTCTGGGATTTTTCTAGTAAGTAGAACCTAGAGTGAAATTGAATGTGCTTATTTGTACCCTTTAACAACATGCAACTTTTCTCAGTTTCACGCAATCATTCTAATCTAAGTGCATGCTTTATGTAATCAAATTCCAAGTAGAAGGAGTTGTTTCACCTGTTAACATTCTACTTTTTGCCTTAGATTCAGCTAATGATAAGATGCTATAGGCAGAGAGATATTCTAAATTTTTTTAGCATAGTTACAGAGAATAAGCTTTCAATATTCCGTAGCTTTGAATAACACTTGTTAGGTTCCAAACCTTTGAAATGGGATATAGACACTTAGACTTTTGTTTTTTAAATAAGAAAGCGATAACCTAGACTATATGTTTTTTTATCCTCATGTGGCTTTTATACATATGTTTTGAATATTGTGGAAATGGAATATAACTTTGTTCTATTTGTACTATCTATTTTTGCTTCTGCAAAACTGAGTCTCATAATACTATAAATGGGAGCCAAATAGGTCATAGAAATATAATATAAGCCCCATATATCTATGTTTCCTAGATTCAGTGGAGGGGGACTCTGCAGTGATATTTGATTAAATGCAGGTTCTCTTATATTTCACACACAGATCAAAATTTCAAAGGAGTAAAACACAATAAAATACAAAGCAATAACCTTCATAAATAAAATTGTTCTTTAATCATTAAGTTCATGAGGATTTTGTTATAATAGTTCATTTTATTTTTGTATTATACATTTCCGAGGATGTTACTGGATGTTCTTTATTAAAAAAAATTCTAAATTCTTGGCAAGTCCAGTGAACTAAGCTAACTCAAGTGGGCATCTCCCAATCACCTTTTAATAGCATAGAAAAATGTTACAGAAAATGTTGTATTTAAAGATACCTATGCGAATAAACATAGCCCCTATGTTGGGCCCTGCCAAGTACCTGAGGCCTAGTGCAACTTCCTGAGCCTGACTAGAATTAGATCCATCGAGCTACTTCCGCATAGCAGTGACTCAGCAAGGCCTGGCCTGAAACTGCTCTACCTAGATACAGCCAACGTGGTACCATGCCATTGGCCCAACCCTGTCACGCACCTTATCCCCCGCCTTCTTTCCCTGTCCCTTCCCCACACCCTATATAAGCAGCTGCTTGACCC
>CAUYPK010046264.1:0-68532 GCA_963574355.1 Loris lydekkerianus
CAGAAGACCAAAAATCACAATATAACAAAGACATCTGTACCAGAATGTTTATTGCAGCCCAATTCATAATTGCTAAGTCATAGAAGAAGCCCAAGTGACCATCAACCCACAAATGGACTAGGAAATTGTGGTACATGCATACCATGGAATATTATGCAGCCTTAAAGAAAGATAGAGATTTTACCTCTTTCATGTTTACATGGATGGAGGAAGAACATATTCTTCTTAGTGAAGTACTCAAGAATGGAAGAAAAAGTATCTAATGTACTCAGCCCTACTATGAAGCTAATTTATAGCTTTCATATGAAGGCTATAACCTAACTATAGCACAAGAATGTGGGGAAGTGAGGGTGGAGGGAGGGTACACACCTAGGTGCATCTTAGAATAGGTACGGGCGAAACCTACTAAATGCAGAATACAAATGTCTACATACACTAACGAAGAAAATGCCATGAAGGCTACGTTGAACAGTTTGATGAGAATATTTCAGATTCTATATGAAACCAGCACATTGTACCCCTTGACTGTACAAATGTACACAGCTATGATTTAACAATAAAAAAATAAATAAATAAAATAAGGTAGTTAAAAAAAAAAAAAGAATAGCTGGGAGTTGTGGCAGGCGCCTGTAGCCCCAGCTATTTGGGAGGCTGAGGCACAAGAATAGCTTAAGCCCAAGTTTGAGGTTGCTGTGAGCTGTGACACTACGGCACTCTACCTGGGGCGACATAGTGAAACTGTCTCAAAAAAAAAAAAAAATAGTATGCTCATTTGCATTCTCCATAACAAACCTATGAGTAAATGTTAAATATAATCTTTAAATCTTTTTTCCACCAGATCCTTCAGTAACGGTGATGCTCCTTGAGGATGCAACATTCCCGTCTCTATTTTTAAATAGAGTTAAGGAGACTGAGGCTCTTAGTCACATCATTCAGCAAGTCAGCACACACACCTGCCGCACAATTAGGCGCGTCATTTCTCAGACACACATAGAGTGACTCATTCATGGTCCCAAAGGACGGCCAGAAAAGGAAAACCTACCCAAACTGTGTTGCACAGTTACAAACACGTCCACAGAAACAATCTCAGGCACTCACAGCCAGCCCCATTATTTCACAGCCTCCTCCATCACTCTGTTCTATGGGGACCAACACGATTCCAGTCATAAAACTTTCATCATTTCTCCTCCCTTCTCCCCCAAATTGCACACCCCAAACATACAAACCAGCCATCGCCATAGAAAGAATCCCACCTGGAACCACCCTAAAGAGACACACATTGCAGTCCTCGGTCACAGAGCTCGCTAGTTGCCTCCACGAAGAGTGACACGAGCATCTGCCTTTAACACGCCAGCCGTCTGCCTCCGCCCGCGCCTTGCTCAGGGACTAGGGGACTTGAAACCCACCCTCGCTGGGGGACACGCGCTCTGTACCCCACGCGGAGACCTAGCGGAACCCGGGCTCCGCCTCTCGCGGCTGGCGCGCCTGCGCACCGCGGAGCGCGCCCGGCCCTCCCAGCATCCCTCGCGTGCAGCCCGTTAGGCTCGGGGGGCTGGGCATTGGCCCGAGCTTTAGGACCGCTGCTTCGGTGGCTGTCACAGCTGGACCCGCTCACGCCCCCAAGTGAGCAGTCCTGGCCCGGAGCGTCGGCCCTGGTCATCCATAAAAAAAAAGCATTGCGGTCCGGGGGTAAGGAGAGGGAAAGGGGAGGCACCTGAGGGCGCTGAGAGCTCCGCGCCTGAGGCCCGAGTGTGCAGAAGGGCGGTGGCGCCACCGTGTGTGTCGGTGGGCGTGGCAGGTCTGGGGTGTAGCGTCCGGACTGTGTGTCGTTGTGAGGTCCCGACTGGTTGGTGCGTGACGGCGTTTGCGTGACTGACTTAGGTGCAAAGTGAGGGAAGACTGTAGTTGCCGTGGAGTGTAAGACGCTGGTCCCCGCTGTCACCAGCCCCTTGTTTCTGAGCGCCGGAGAAAAAAAGTCCTAGCAAAAAAGGCTCAGACCCAATCTTGGGATAAGATTGTTAGAACCAAACGAGTTCCCCAGTTTGGCTCCTGCAAGGACTCCTACCACACCGCATGCACCTACCCACTGAGGTGTCCGTCGGCAGATTTCAAGCCCCTGAGTTACTTCCGGGAGGCTGTAGTGAGCTCCCATTCCAGTCCCGGTATCCGTGACCTTGGCCTTTCCTTGATACCAGGAAGGTTCTACAGTATTCTCCCACTTATACTCTGGATATGTGTGGGTGGTGGAGGCAGATGTGGTGGTGGTAATGTTCCCTAATTTAACTAGTTTGGCCTGGGCTCCAAGAAAGACCTGGTATGTAAGATTCCCAGTCTCACTGAATTAAAAACAAAGTGTGTGTCTGTGTGTGTGTGGGGGGAGGCTGGAGAAGAAGAAATGAATGTCGCCTAGTTGAAAATTAAAGTCGAGGCTCGACGCCTGTAGCTCAGTGACTAGAGCGCCAGCCACATACACCCCAGCTGGCGGGTTCAAATCCAGCCTGGGCCCGCCAAACAACAATGACAACTACAACCAAAACTAGCCAGGTATTGTGGGGGGGGCGCTTGTAGTCCCAGTTACTTGGGAGGCTGAGGCAAGAGAATCGCTTAAGCCCAAGAGTTTGAGGTTGCTGTGAGCTGTGACAGCATGGCACTCTACCCAAGGCGACATAGTGAGACTCTGTCTCAAAAAAAAAAAAAAAAAAAGTTTTGAAACAGACTGTGTCATAGTCCGTTATTTCACTTTCAAGAAACACAGTTGACAGTGTCCTTTTGGATTCACTCATGCAAGTTTCAGATTGCTCAGCCTATTGGTGTTGCTGGGAGGGCTTCATGTGTTTCTGTTAGGGCACATTTTACATTTCTTGATTTTGTGTATTTTAAAACTTTTGTAACGACTTACATATCTAACAACAGTAGGCAACAAGTTGAATAAATTATGTTCCACAACACGACAGCATATTGATGATGACACTGGTCCATATTAGTTAATGAAGGAAGACAGATATTCATAATTACTAGGTATGACAGGAAGACTAAAATACACAATGTTGCGAGGTGGTGGATACTCATACATTAAAAACACAGGCTTTGTTGTCAGGATTCAGGATATGAATCTAAGTTCTCATACTAATTAACTAGGAGAATTCGGACATGTTACTTAATTTTCATTGTTTCCTAATAGATAAATTAGGGAGTAGTAACAGTATCTACCTTACCGAGTTGTGAAGGTTAAGAACATAATACATACAAAACACTTAAAATTGTTTATTATAAGCACTAAAGAAAATGAAAAATATTACATACCCTTTATTGCATATTAAAGAAAATTATTTTAATAATTTTTAATTAAGTTTTTGGTATTTATTGATATATTATTTTAAATAATTTTCTTTAGTAATTTTAATATTAGGATGCCCCTTCCCCCCTTTTTTCTTATAGTAAAACTGAGATTTTCAGGATAGCTCTTATAATACTGATAACTTTTAGAACTAGACTTAAAAATGTAATTCTTTCTAATTAATTAAATCAGCAAAAAAAGATACACAAAGTCAAGAAGCAGAGCAAGATCTCTCTTGCTCTTTCCCTAGAAGCTCCAGAGAGACACCATTATACACCATAAAATCAGCTCAAGAAATTTGATTTGATAAAATGTAGTACTGGACACACTTTTAAAAAGCTCAGTCAAGTGTTTTCACCCAACATGCATAAATATTTATCACTATTACCATGTTTTTCCCTATTTTTGCAAATCTGTCATTAGGAGTAACCTTAAACCACTAAAAAAATCTTAATTCTGAAGAGGCATCTTACTCGATAACTTGCCCTTCGCAGTTTTTTTTTTGAGACAGAGTCTCACTTTATCACCCTCCATAGAGTGCTGTGGCATCACAGTTCACAGCAACCAACTGTGAGCTCAAAGCTCACCGCCCTCCAACTCTTTGGCGTAGGTGATTCTCTTCCCTTAGCCTCCTGAGTAGCTGGGACTACAGGCGCCTGCCACAATGTCTGGCTATTTTTTGTTGCAGTTTGGCTGGGGTCAGGTTCGAGCCTGCCACCCTCAGTATATGGGGCTGGTGTCCTACCCATTGAGCCACAGGTGCCACCATTGGTAATTGTTTTCATTGATGTCCCCACAGTCATCTTAAAAGGTATAAAATTTGAAAATTTTATTTATTTTTTTAGAGACAGAGTCTCTAACCTCAGTAGAGTGCTATGGCATTATAGCTCACAGCAACCTCCAACTCGGGCTCAAGCGATCCTCTTGCCTCAGTTTTTCTATTTTTAGTGGAGATGGGGTCTCACTTTTTGCTCAGGCTGGTCTCAAACCTGTAAGCTCAAGCTATCCACCTGCCTCAGCCTTCCAGTGTGCTAGGATTACAGGTGTGAGCCACTGCACCGAGCTACGGGCGCCAGGCCTATTTACTATTTTGATTATTTCTTTTGCTGTGCAGAAGTTGTTTAGTTTATTTAAGTTCCTTTTTTTTTTTTTTTTTGCTCTTATTATATTTTGTTTTTTAGTCATAAATTCTTTGCCTGGACCAATGTCTAAAAGCTTTGTGTACTTTTAGAAATATTTCCTATGCATAAATTCCTAGAAGTGGAATTTCTAGGTTGAATTATTAGATATTTATAGAGTATTCACAATATGCTAGATGCTGTACTGGTACTTGGGGAAATACAGTAACCCAAATGATGTGGTGCTTATCCTTACGTTGTTTGTCAAAGGAGATAAGCCTGTGCAAGAATAAGACTAAGGTAAGTGTGATAAAAGCCATTGAAAAAATTGGATAGCATGGTTTGAGAGTTTATGGGAAGGAGATATCATCTGATTATAGCAAGCTCTGTCAGGTTATGACCAAATAACACCAAAGCCATGGGATTTCTATGGGGTAATAGATTTTATATAATAAGCATCATGCCTTTTAGTTTTCATTTTCATGATGTTGACACAAAGTGAGAGTAACAGGATAAGAATATTCAGCAGCTCTTTGGAGGGCATTATGGCTAAAATAATTTATTTAGGAGCAATATAAATAAACGCATTGGTCAAGAAGTCATGAGAGCTGAGCACGGTGGTGCATGCCTGTAGTCCCAGCTGTTTGGGAGCCTGAGATGAGAGCCTAGGAGTTTGAGAGCAGCCTGGGCAACATAGGGAGATACCAACTATTTAAAAAAGAAAGAAAGGAAATAGGAGAAACAACAACAGTGAAACAAGGTGTTAATTAGGGATGTTTAGCCATTCTTATGTAGTTAGAACTCTAACATACATGAACAAACTTAGAAATCATAGAATTGGCTAAGATGTTGGGAACTGAAATAAATAAAAACTGAAATAAATAAATAAATTTTAGAGTATCAATTTTTTTCTCCAAGTACAAGTGATGGCTATTTTATTTTATTGTGATGGCTGCTTTAAAAAGTATCTCTTTCACCTATTTAAAGATTAGATATATTTTTTTTCTTTTCTTTTTTTTTTTTTTCTTTGACACAAAGTCTCAAGCTGTCACCTGGGCAGAGTATTGTGGCATCACAGCTCACAGCAACCTCAAACTCTTGGACTTAAGCGATTCTCTTGCCTCAGTCTCCAGAGTACCTGGGACTACAGGCACCTACCACAACGCCTGGCTATTTGTTGTTGTTGTTGTTGTTGTTGTTGTTGCAGTTACCATTGTTGTTTTAGCTGGCCCAGCCAGGTTTGAACCCGCCAGCACCAGTGTATGTGGCCAGTGCCCTACCCACTGAGCTATGGATGCTGCCCCTAGATATATATTTTTCTTATTAAAGTTAAAATAGAAGGTGGGCACTGTGGGTCACTCTAATCACAGCACTCTGGGAGGCTAAGAACAGGTGAATTGCTTGAGCTTAGGAGTTTAAGACCAGCTTGAGCAAGAGTTAGACCCCCATCTCTACTAAAAATAGAAAAATTAACTGGGCATTGTGGCAGGTGAGGCAAATGGATCTCTTGACCGAAGAATTTGAGGTTGCTGTGAGCTATGACATCGTGGTACTCTACCAGGGACAACACAATGAGACTCTACCACAAAAAATAAAAATAAAAAAAAAAGTTGAAATATATAAAGGTCAAGTCTTTTTTTTTTTTTTTTTTTTTTGAGACAGAGTCTCACTTTGTCACCTTGGTATAGTGCCTTGGCGTCACAGCTCACAGCAACCTCAAACTCTTGGGCTCAAATGATTCTCTTGCCTCAGCCTCCAAGTAGCAGGGAACTGGTTCCTGCCACAACACCTGGCTATTTTTAGAGCCGGGGTCTTACTCTTGCTCAGGCTGGTCTCAAACTCCTAAACTCAAGCAATCCACCCACCTCAGCCTCCCAGAGTGCTAGGATTATAGGCATGAGTGACCGCACCTGGCCCTAAAGTTTAATTCTTTACAAAGTTAAAAATATGTATGTGAAACATGTATATGGCCATGTAAAATTATGGAGTAAATGAGAAAAGAGAAAATCAGGGCTCGGCGCCTGTGGCTCAAGCAGCTAAAGTGCCAGCTGCATACACCTGAGCTGGTGGGTTCGAATCCAGCCCGGGCCCACCAAACAACAACAACTGCCACCAAAAAATAGCCAGGCGTTGTGGTAGATGCCTGTAGTCCCAGCTACTTGGGAGGCCGAGGCAGGAGAATCGCTTGAGCCCAAGAGTTGGAGGTTGCTGTGAGCCGTGACTCTAAGGCACTCCACCCAGGGTGACAGCTTGAGGCTCTGTCTCAAAAAAAAAAAGAAAAGAAAAGAAAATCAGGATCACAATGCAGTAATAACCAATCTATCCAAATTTTTTTTCTTGTCTGTTGATGCATTTTAGTGCCTCTTTGTGCTGATTTATGTGTATGCTTTACAAATATAATCTCAATTTTATTTATTTGTTATTGTCAAGCGACCAAGAGCATGAATCTGCACCTCTTCAGCCTCACTGGCAAATGAAGTCATGGAGGAAAGGAATGTGAAGGATTCTGATTGGAAATGGAGAATGATGAGCTCAGAAGCGTTTGAAAGTTGCTGTCTTGGCTGCAGCCAATCAGGGATGGTAGGGCAGCAATTTTGTGGTGGTAATGGCTGCCAGACTTGGTTCCTTATGAATTTCTCTCTTTATATCTGGTGAATCCAAGCAGGCTTATAAAACTTTGAAAGGGATTCTAATTTAAATGATGTGCTCCATTATCAGACCTGTAGTTAATGAGGGATTAGATTTGTCCAGGCTTCTTCAAATCTCCGTGTGTGTGTGTGTGTGTGTGTGTGTGTGTGTGTGTGTGTGTGTGTGTATGTGTATGTATGGGGGTATGGCAATCAGAAGAGGGGAAAGGTCATATTAACTCAAGTCATTTGGGGAGTTCTGAGGCCTGTCTGAACTCATAGCCTTGTTTTCCTCCTCCTAGCTCTAGCTTGTGTGGACTCTATGTTTCTCTTGGCTGACTGCTTCTTGAATTTCTAAACCATGGCCCATGTAAGTTACTGATTTTTTCTTTTTCTGGAAATAATATCATGTGAAATAATGATAAATAATTTGTCATATTTATCATAAATAATATCCTATGAAATATTTATCATAAATAATATCCTATGAAATATCTTTATTCTGCAACTTCCTACCTATCAGTGCCCCATCTGAAAACCTTCTTGTAGTTCTCCTAAATCTAGTGAGAGATGAAACACAATTTTGTGTTCACCCTTTTTTCCAGTCATTGTTCACATACACGTTGAACAAACCATTCAGCATCCCCTCTGTGTGCTCAGTCTTCTGCTAAAAGCGGCAATGAAGCAGATATTTAATCCCTTAAAGGAGGTATTTGATGATTCCTTGTGAGTGAAAGGGAATGGGCTCATTTAACCACTCATGAGAAACTAGGTTTCCCAGACTTGAGTTTTCCAAGTATATAAGACAGCATTGCTATGGCCTCAGGTTTGGTATATAGTGAAATCTCATATTTTGTGAGGCTCCTAGGACTGAATAAAAATTTGGCTGGGTCTTGCAAACAAAGAGGTCAGGGATCGTCTCTTGGAATCTCTAAGAGTTTCACAGGAACAAAATTCTACCTATAGCTGAAAAGAATGTGCTGGTCTAGAATGACTGTGATTCTGAATCATGCTGCAGCAGTATCCTTTAACTCAGGAGCAATGATTGCATACAGATAAGAAGATAATCTAGGGGACAACTAGGAGGCCAAGGCAGGAAGATTGCTTGAGTCAGGAGTCCAAGACCAGCCTGGGAAAAGTGAGACCCTGTCTCTACTAAAAATAGAAAAATTAAACAGGCATTGTGGCTAGCACCTTAGTCCTAGCTGCTCAGAAAGCTGAGGCAGGAGGATTGCTTGAGCTCAGGACTTTGAAGTTGCTAGGAGGTAGGCTAATGCCATGGCACTCTATCTCAGGCAACAGAGGGAGGCTTTATATCTATATAAATACAGAAGAATGATTAAGTCTCATAGACTTTTTTTTTTTAAGACAGAGTCTCACCTGTCACCCTGGGTAGAATATCATGGCATCACAGCTCACAGCAACCTCAAACTCTTAGGCTCAAGAGATCCTCTTGCCTCAGCCTCCTGAGTAGCTGGCGCTACAGGCGCCCACCACAATACCTGTCTAGTTTTCCTCTTTTTTATAGAGATGGGGCTTGTTCTTGTTCAAACTGGTCTTGAATTCCTGAGCTCAAGCAATCCACCTGCCTAGGCCTCCTGGAGTGCTGACATTACAGGTGTGAGCCATTACACTTGGCCTAAAAAAACTATTCTTATCTGAAGGTTCTGTCTCATAAAAAAATCTATTCCTTTTTTTTTTTTTTTTTTGAGACAGAGTCTCAATCTGTCGCTTTGGGTAGAGTGCTGTGGCATCATAGCTCACAGGAACCTCCACCTCTTGGGCTCAAGAGATCCTCTTGCCTCAGTTTTTCTATTTTTAGTAGATACAGAATCTCACTTTTACTCAGGCTGGTCTCAAACTCTTGAGCTCAGGCACTTCATCTGCCTTGGCCTCCCAGAGTGCTAGAATTATAAGCGTGAGCTACCATGCCCAGCCAAAACAATCTATTCTTTAAGGGGAAAAGTGTAAAAGAACTCACATTTCTTGAGAATTTACGGGGGAGGCATACAGCAGGCAGAAGGCTTTTATACAGGATTTCATTTAACTAGAAAACTGATCACTTTTTTCTTTTCCAGTCATGTTTAGGTTATTAAAGTATGCCAGAGTAGGTAAAAGGCTGTGCTTGTAACAACAGGATTCTGCAGGAACACATGGGGCACTCTGCTTCAGATACACTCATTTCCTAACCCACCATTTACAGGCTTCCAGCCAAAGACTATTTGCTTGCTGTATGGTCCATTTACAGAAATATCTTTTCCATCTTTTCTATCATCTTAAAATAAATATTCTTTCATTTCAATTATAATATACGGTTTGTCATTTCAGGGATCAGTGATGTTCAGTGACATTTCCATAGTCTTCTCTCAGGAAGAGTGGGAATACCTGGATTTGGAACAGAAAGACTTGTACAAAGATGTGATGTTAGAGAACTACGGCAACTTGGTCTCACTGGGTAAGGTTGTCTGCCTCCAGGAATTTTTTTTTTTTTTTTTTTGAGACAAGAGTCTCACTTTGTTGCCCTGGGTAGAGTGCTATGGCATCACAGCTCACAGTAACCTCAAACTCTTGGGCTCAAGTGATTCTCTTCCCCTGGCCTCCCAAGTAGCTGGGACTACTGGTGCCTGCCACAACACCTGGCTATTTTTAGAGATGAGGTCTTGCTCTGGCTCATGCTGGTCTTGAACTCCTGAACTCAGGCAATCCACCTGCCTCAGCCTCTCATGTATTGGGATTACAGGTGTGAGCTACCTCGCCCAGCTATGATTTATAGCCTTACCAGTGTCAAAGCAGGTTTCACTTTGTGTTCGAACTCAAAATAGCTATTTTGTTAATTTTTGGTATACCTGTAAGGGAAATAGTGAGACCGTGTTCCTTGGTTTTTCTCTATCAAAAGAACATGTATCATTTATGTAGTGGTAAAATCTTCACAATAATCATCTAAGATAGTACTAATATTATCCCTATTTTGTAGATGAGGATCAACAAGATTTATTTACAAATTCAAAACTCATTCCTTTTGTTAATAAACGCACTCAGTTTTACCTACTTTTATGATTGAAAATTTAAAGATCTAAGAATTTTTTTCTGTTTTTTATTTCATAGGAAGATGACTACAATTAACAATAATGTATTGTATATTTCAAAATAGCTACAAAAGAGGATTTTAAATAGTCTCACCACAAAGAAAGGATAAATATTTGAGGCAATAGATGTGTGCTAATTACCCTGGTTTGATCATTCCACAATGTTAAGATGTATCAAAATTTTACATTATACCCTATAAATATATGCAATCATTATTTATCAATTAAAAATATTTGGGGCTGGGTGCAATGGCTCACGCCTATAATCCTAGAACTCTGGAAGGTAGAGGTAGGCAGGTCTCCTGAGCTCACAGGTTCAAGACCAGCCTGAGCAAGAGTGAGACCCCTTCTCTAAAAAATAGCTGGGCATTGTCGCTGGCACCTGTAGTCCCAGCTACTTGGGAGGCAAAGCCCAAGAGTTTGAGGTTGCTGTGAGCTATGATTGCATGGCACTCTACCGAGGGTGACGAAGTAAGGCTCTGTCTCAAAATTTAAAAAAAAAAAATTTTTTTTTTATTTTTAAAAAGATATAATATTTTTTATATTTAAAAAGGTATAATAATAACAAGTATTATTTTATTTTATTTTTTTTTAGACAGTCATAGCTCACAACAATCTCAAACTCATGGGGTCAAGTGATTCTCTTGCCTCAGCCTTCCAAGTAGCTGGAACTACAGGCGCCTGCCACTATGCCTGGCTATTTTTTTTTTGCAGTTGACATTGTTGTTTAGCTGACCTGGGCCAGGTTCAAACCTGCCAGCCTGGGTGTATGTGTCCAGCGCCCTACCCTGTGAGCCATGGGCACCACTGAAGATAAAATAATTATTGATGAGGATTTGGAAAAACCAACTCTCACATATTATCAGTGGGAATGTAACATGGTGTAGTTATGACCCTACAATTACTTTTCAAAGTGTCTATACAAGAGAAATGAAAACATATATTATCTATATAAAGATGTATATACATTCATGGCAGCATTATTCATAATGTCTGAAAGGGAAAACAATCTACATGTCCATCAATCGGTAAACAGGTGAATCAAATCTGGTTTAGTCATACAATGGAATATTACTCATCAGTAAGAAGGAACAAACTACTGGTACATGCTACAGCACGCAAAAATATCAAAAACAATATGCTAAGTGAAAGAAGCCAGATGTAAAAGATTATATGATCCTATAGAGTGAGCAGATCAGTGGTTGTCTGGGACTGGGAATAGGAATGAGCATTGACTGCCAATGAGCAGGAGGGACATTTTGGGTGTGATGAAAATGTTCTAAATTTGGATTGTGATAATGTTTGTACATCACTCTAAATTTACTAAAAATCGGGTCAAGGTCTGCACCTTCTTGGGCGCTGGCTTACAGGCCCACTGGCTTGCAGTCCTGCAGGATTGCCCTCGTGATGGCAAATCCAACTATGAAAATTGAATCCGGGAGAGAGAACCTAACAGACAAATAACAATGGAAGAAATTGGGAAAGTTACCAAAAAGCTAACCTACAAATGACCAAGCCCAAGTGGTTTTACAGGTTAAAAAAAATTCGTCATGAAGAAGAAAGCTCTTAAGCAACATGATGGATTCAGAAACTCATGGAAAAGAGTCTACCAATCCTAACATCTTCAAAACAAGATGTTACAAATGTTAGCAAAATGAAGCATTACTTGTGTGGGTGCTGTGCAGCTTTCAACAATGTAGCAATCACATTTCCTATTCATAGGGTCTTTTTTAGGCAATAGTTTTAGGTCATCAAAACTTGGGATGCAGTACTTCAGTTGAGCAGGGATGGATTTTGCAACTTGTATGGTGGAATCCTTCCCCTGTTAATGCAGAAAGTAACTACTCTGGTACTTACGTTTGGTCTCTGAGGATTTATCCTGCCTTCTCCTCAAGCATGTCAGTGCTCCAGAGTTTGCAACCCGCAGCGCGGCAGCAGTGCTGGCAGGGACTACAGGACAGATTTTCACTACATTGGAAAAAGTTCAGACATTGTTTGAAGACCACAAGCATCATGACAAATTTACTCACACCCAGCTTTTAAGGCACTCAAATGCTATGGAATTGGAGAGTATTATCGAGACTTGGTGATCTTTCTTTTCTGCAGTGGACTCAGCAATGTCCTTTTTTTTTTTTTTTTGGCCTTCAGGACCTATTAAGGAGCGTCTGCTACTGCAACAACTCACAGTGCTCATTTGGTCAGCAGTTTTATCTGTGGAAGTCTTTTGGGTGCCATGTTGGGATTTATTTTTCCAATTAATATTGTAAAAACATGCATGCAGTCTCAGATTGGTGGGGGATTTCCATCTTTCCCTGAAGTTAAAAAAAAAAATCTGACTAGAGCGGGACAGAAAACTGACAAATCTTTTCAGAGGTGCCCATCTGAATTACCACTGGTCTCTCATCTCTTGGGGGCATAATCAATGCAACTTTTGAGTTCTTGTTAAAGGTTATATGGAAAAAATCATCAGTTAAGTGCCATTTATCAACTGAATACCTAAGAAGAATGCAGTTTGGCCGTGTTCCTAATTGGCCAACTATAAATTGGTGTCTTAAGTCCAGGCCACAGTGAGCTATGGGCAAAGTTGTTTTTCCTTAAGCATCAACAAAAACAGAATAAAGGGTTTCAATAGGGAAGTTTAAGGTTTTTTGTTTTGCTTTAAATCATTGTCTAAGAACAGTAGGCTAATTGCCTGCTACATAGCTATCCATCTCATGACCTTTGACAGGGAACCTAATAGCCAAGATGTGATTCATTTTCTCAAAACAGTCTTTAACCTTCTGTAGTGAAATGTAAGTGTCCAGGCCAGCCAGAAAAAAGGCCTTAAAGACTTCTCAGGCTCATTTTGTTACTCCCATTTCTTGCTTCTCTGCTCTCAATAGTTAGAAAGGATAGTCTTCATCAAATTCAAGCATGTGACACGGGCAGAACAGAAGAAAAACAATTTGTTGGGTATAGGCTTTTCGTAATATATAGCTTATACTAGTTTTAAAACTGAGCACCTGTTAGATAATCATTATATACCATTTCTATTTAGACATGATAGAATCAAGCAGCTAATGAAAGTTCTCATTTTACTTTCTAAGTTTGAAAGTTTTCTGTTTAATTTACCTTTCCGAAGTATTCTTATGTTAGTTTCACTTATTTCACTGCCAAAAGATGGAGAGACTTAAGTTATTTTTTTACAAGTCTTTCCTCCTTTTAAGAAATTTCTTATTGGTTGCCTGTAGATCAAACTCTGATTAGTTTGTTTCTTTGAATTATTGGTGCCAAGGGCTTTAGGGGTTTTTTCTATATAGCAAAGGGCTGTAGGGTTTTCTTCCCCATGCAATAGCTTGTCATATTCAAGCATCCCCTTCTCTTGAAACTCTCCTTTTAAAAAACTTGTTTGAGGCTGGGTGTGGTGGCTCCTGCCTGTAATCCTAGCACTCCGGTAAGCCAAGGGTGGTGGATCACCTGAGCTCAGGAGTTCGAGATAAGACTCAGCAAGAGCTAAAAAATAGTCAGGTGTTGTGGCAGGCACCCAGCTACTTGGGAGGCTGAGGCTGGAGGGTCACTTTAGTCCAAGATTTTGAGGTTGCTATGAGCTGTGATACTATGTTACTCTACCAAGGGTGACAAAGTGAGACTGTGTCTCAAAATAAATAAATAAAGGCTGGGCATGGTGGTGAAAAGACCAAGCTAACTCCATTTTGTTAAAACTAACTCCATTTTGTCTCACAGCCTTCACTGACCCCACTTTGCCCTGCAGCCTTCAATTTGCAGCTGCAGCTGCATACCAAAGGTGATAGGCCACCTGCTTCCTCTGCACCCCTGGCTCCAGTGTGTCTGCCCTGAGCGATAACGGTCCTAGTAGTAGTAAATCTTTCCCCTAAGCAATCAGCCCAACTCAAACATTGTTTAGGTCCCTAAGCCCCTATTCCTCCTCCCCTTTTCTTTTCTGTATTCTTAAAACTGCTCTTCCCTCTGCAGATGCGCTTCTCGGCCCTCCTGAGACAGGAATGAGAAGCCCAAATCCAGGTTTGTGAATAAAACGCCTCTTGCTTTTGCATTGGACTTGGTTTTCGGGTGATTTATGAGGGGTACCCCACGATCTGGGCACAACAGTGGCTCATGCCTGTAATCCTAGCACTCTGGGAGGCTGAAGCAGGCAGATCTTCTGAGCTCACAGGTTCAAGACCAGCCTGAGCAAGGGCTAGACTTCATCTCTAAAACTAGACAGAAGTTGTGGAGGGCGCCTGTAGTCCCAGCTACCTGGGAGGCTGAGACAAGAGAATAGCTTGAGCCCAAGAGTTTGAAGTTGCTGTGAGTGGTCATGCCAAAGACCTCTATGAGGGTGACAAGTGAGACCTTGTCTCAAAGAAAAAAATAAATAAAATACCTGTAAAAATTTTTTTTCTTTTTTTTGAGACAGAGCCTCAAGCTGTTGCCCTGGGTAGAGGGCCATGGCATCACAGCTCACAGCAATCTCCAACTTCTGGGCTCAAGCAATTCTCCTGCCTCCACCTTCCAAGTAGCTGGGACTACAGGAGCCCGCCACAACGCCCTTTTTTTTTTTTTTTTTGGTTGCAGCCGTCATTATTGTTTGGCAGGCCCGACTAGATTTAAACCCACCAGCTCAGGTTATGTGGCTGGCGCCTTAGCTGCTTGAACCATAGGCTTCAAGCCAAATACCTGTAAAATTTTATTTTAGAAGTCTATTAATACAATCCCAAAAGTTCTTTTTGTTTTTTTTTTTTTTCCTGGTTTCTAAATGTTACAGAGGAAGCAGGGAAGGCTCAGATAGCTTTTTTTTTGAGTTTCACTTTGTCACCCTCAGTAAAGTGCAGTGGCGTCACAGCTCACAGCAACCTCAAACTCTTCGGCTTAAGTGATTCTCTTGCCTCAGCCTCCTGAGTAGCTGAGACTACAGGCACCCACCACAACACCCGGCTATTTTTAGAGTTGAGGTCTCGCTCTGGCTCAGGCTGGTCTCAAACCTGTAAGCTCACGTGATCCACCCTCCCAGCTTCCCAAGTGCTGGGATTATAGGAGTGAGCCATCACACCCGGCCTCAAGATAGCTTTTATTCCACATCATTAGCTGTCTTTTACTCTTGAAAATAAAGACTTCTTTAAGATTTTTACATTTAGGGAATCTAATTTTATTATTGGGTCCTTTAAACAATAAGGTTGTTTGAAAGCATATGCTCCGAAGACATTTGAGAGGTATTTTGAATTCAAGAAGTTGGTAATAGCCAGATCACATATTGATCCCCTACGTAAGAAAACCTTATTTGTCACAGGAATCAAAACCAAATTTTTTTTTTTTTTGAGACAAGAGTCTCAAGCCAGTCCAGTGTCACAGCTCACAGCAACCTCAAACTCTTGGGCTTAAGAGATTCTCTTGCCTCAGCCTCCCGAGTAGCTGGGACTACAGATGCCCACCACAAAGCCCAGCTATTTTTTGGTTGTAGTTGTCATTGTTTGGAAGGCCTGGGCTGGATTCAGACCACCAGCTGCTGCGTATGTGGCTGGCGCCCTAGCCACTTGAGCTATAGGCACCGGGCCTAAAATATTTTTTCTAGGCAGCGTGTGTCAGCTGCGGCCAGCGGGCTGTGGTGCTCCCTGCTCTCATCTTTCCTTCCCTCTTCGGTGGGTAGAGGAGGTGAAGTGGTGCTGGGTGCGCTCCCCTTTCCTCTCCCTGGAGCGACCTCCCCTGGCCCTCTCGCTGCGCTGTCTCTTCTATGCAACACTGTCCCAGCCCAGATATGGCTAGTGGATAGCAGAAGATTCAGCCTCAGCAGAAAGATCCCCAAAAGGAAGATAAACAAAAGAAGAAACAAGGATATGACCAAAAGGCTGCTGCCAATGCTGCCTTAATACATACCTGCACTGTCTGTAGGTCACTAATGCCAGATCCTAAGACCTTCAAGCTGCACATTGAGAGCAAGCATCCTAAGACTCCACTTCCTCCACAATTGGAGGAAATTGTGTACAGGTGAATTCACGACGCCTTTGCCTCTTTTACTGTCTCAGACTTTAGGTAATAAACCTGCAGCTGCTTTTTAAACTGTTGATAAGCAAAAATGAAGGGGCTACAGAAATACTCATTTTTATATTGTTACCTTTTGGGCTTCATGCAAAGACAATTCTGTGTAAATGTACAGCTGACTCTGATTTGAAAATCTGAAAACCAGTCCATCCTTGTTATAATTTTTTTTAACAATTGTAATTATACTGATGTTCATATCGTGTAAAATAAGTCATTTAATAAAATAGTACTTTGATTTTACAACATCACAGAAAAAATTTTTTCTAAATAAGACAAATGACTCGTAAACTAATTGAATAACTAATGAAATATAAAAAATAGCCTAGAAAAGTGTTTTGGGAATCTTTTAAAAGCTACTATCTGTAAATATTCCATAGTTAAGATTGATTTCCACCCCTGACATGATAGTTGGTAGGTGTTTTGTTAACTAGTTTTTCATCTTTCTGGGTAGTTGCATGTGAATCTGTGAACATACTGACCAAAATAAAATTAGAGCCTCAACTGGTAGTTTACTCAAAATTTTTGGGCATGGTGGTGCCTGTAGCTCAGTGGGTAGGGTGCCGGCCACATATACCTAGGCAGGCAGGTTCAAACCCACCCCAGGCCTGCCAAACAACAATGACAACTACAAAAAAAAAAAAAAAAAAAAAAATAGCAGGGCATTGTGGCGCGCATCTGTAGTCCTAGCTACTTGCGAGGCTGAGGCAAGAGAATTGCTTAAGCCCAAGAGTTTGAGGTTCCTGTGAGCTGTGATGCCACACCACTCCAACAAGGGTGACATAGTGAGACTCTGTTTCAAGAAAAAAAAAATTTGGGTGGGGGGGCAAATAGTCCCAAAATGCTCTAAATGCAGTGTGGCTGGTTAAATCGAACAGGGAAGGATTAGGAAGCATATTAAGCATTAGTTAGAGCTAGAAGCTAAATAACTATACAGCAGCTGTACTTGACAGCTAATTAGAGATCAAGGTGTGGATGTAAGTATTTCAGAAAAAAGAATCTGTCACCAAATAAATGTAAATAGCATCCTTTGCCCTACTACAGAGTTAGGATTTTAAGGAAATTGAGTTTCAGAAACCGAGAAGGCACCTTTGTGCCTGACTGCCCCATCCCGCATTTCACAGGCACAGCCCTGGGCACTCACAGGCATGTCCAGCTCCTCAGCACCGGGCAGTGAGTTAACCTGGAATGGACTCCACTGGGCTTTCCTTCTGCTAGTCTTGCTTTTGTCTTTACACTCATGCAGGTGGCAGAAATCTAAGTTTTAAAGCACTTTTGTGAAATATGAATAAAGTGAGAATTGTAAGGAAAATGCATTGGTTTCTGCTGCCTCAAGTAAGTGGTGTTTAAAAACTATTATTTGGGTCGGTGCCTATAGCTCAGCGGCTCGGACGCCAGCCACATATGCTGAGGCTAGTGGGTTCGAACCCAGCCCGGGCCTGCCAAACAATAATGACAACTACAACAACAACAAAAAATAGCTGGGTGTTGTGGTGGGCACCTGTAGTCCCAGCTACTCAAGAGGCTGAGACAAGAGAATCACTTAAGCCCAAGAGTTGGAGGTTGCTGTGAGCTGTGATGCCATGGCAATCTACTGAGGGTGACACAGTGAGACTCTTTCTCAAAAAAAAAAAAAAAAAGAAAGAAAGAAAGAAAAAGAAAAAGCAAGAAAAAGCATTATTATTATTTTATTTTATTTTTTTTTAGAGACAGAGTCTTACTTTATCGCTCTTGGTAGAGTGCAGTGGCGTCACACAGCTCACAGCAACTTCCAACTCCCTGGTGGGGGCTGATTCTCTTGCCTTAGCCTCCCAAATAGCTGGGACTACAGGTGCTTGCTACAACACCTGGCTATTTTTTTGTTGTTGTTGCGGTTTGGCCAGGGCCGAGTTTGAACCCGCTGCCTTCGGTATATGGGGCCGGCCCAGAAAAAGCATTATTAATAAACTTTTTTTTTGAGACAGAGTCTCACTTTGTCCCCCTCAGTAGAGTGCTGTAGTGCCACAGCTCACAGAAACCTCTAACTCTTGGGCTTAAGCGATTCTCTTGCCTCAGCCTCTCAATTAGCCGAGACTACAGGTGCCTACCACAACGCCCGGCTATTTTTTGTTGTTGTTGTACTTGTTGTTATTTGGCAGGCCAGAGCCAGGTTTGAACCTACCAGCCTGTGCATGCAGCCAGCGCCCTACCCACTGAGCTATGGGTGCAGCCCTGGATTTGTTCTAAAATTAAAATATTTCTAGGCGGGGTGGGGTGGCCTAGTAATCCTAGCACTCTGGGAGGTCGAGGAGAATGAATTGCTTGAGTTTACAACTTTGAGACAAGCCTGAGCAAAAGTGATACCCAGTATCTACTAAAAATAGAAAATCTGAGGCAAGAGAATGGCTTGAACCTGATTTGGAGGTTGCTGTGCGCTATGAAGCCATGGCACTCTACCCAGGGCAACAGCTTGAGACTATCTCAAAAAATATATATAAATACGTAAAATAAAATAAATAGAGGCCAGACTAGGTGGCTCACACCTGTAATCCTAGCGCTTGGGAGGCTGAGGCAGGTGAATCACCTGAGCTCAGGAGTTCAAGACCAGCCTGAGAAAGAGGGAGACCCCATCTCTAAAAAATAGCTGGGCATTGTGGTGGGTGCCTGTAGTCCCAGCTACTCAGGAGGCTGAGGCAAGAGAATCACTTAAGCCCAAGAGTTTGAGATTGCTGTGAGTTGTGATGCCACAGCACTCTACCAAGGACGACAAAGTAAGACTCTGTCTCAAAAAAAACAAATTAAATTAGATTAAATTAAAATATTTCTGTTGTTGACTCGGCGCCTGTAGCTCAGTGGCTAGGTTGCCAGACACATACACCAGGGCTGGTGGGTTTGAACCCAGCCCGGGGCCTGCCAAACAACAGTGACAAGTGTAACAAAAAAAATAACCAGGTGTTGTGGTGGGCGCCTATAGTCTCAGCTACTTGGGAGGCTGAGGTAAGAAAATCGCTTAAGTCCAAGAGTTGCTGTGAGCTGTGACGCCATGGCACTCTACCAAGGTCGACATAGTGAGACTGTCTCAAAAAAAAAAAAATTTAATTAATTAAAAAAAAAAAAAATATATATATATATATATTGCTGTTGTCAGATTAAAAACATAATATTTATGTTTTTATGGGTGAATTAAAGCAGATCAAAGACTTTAACAGGTATTCTCTCTAAATTTGAGTATTTTTAATGCTTTTTCCTTAATATTAAATATTTGTTGCCTAATGGCTTCCAAATTATGTGGGAGTCTCTACATGTTTCCTCTTAAAGTTTCATGTTTAAAAGTGGTGAAGCACACAAAGCTGCTTACGTTTGATATTTTGAGTTTTGTGACTATATGAATTAAATCTATTAACTGTTTCAGAGTTAACTACTTTTGGGGGGTAATTGTTTGGAATAAAGTTTTTTTCATCCCCCCAAAAAAATTTGTTAAAAAATCTTTGAATTATACACTTAAAACAGATGAGTTCTATGGTATGTAAATTATATCTCAATAAAGGCGTTAACAAGAAAAAACTAAGAACTTTCCATTTAACATTGTATGAATATCTCAAGAAATAACAGTAAGTTTCCCAGGATGCTTTTTGTTTTCCTCTCAGCAAGCAAGTAACAATAATAGCTAATGAAAGATATATAGTGCTTGATATATACTCTAGGTCTAAGCAGTGTTTAGATATAGACATATTTAACATAATCTTCACAATAATCATCCAAGATAGGTACTATTATAATCCCTGTTTTATAGATGATGAAAAGGAAGAGCATAGAAGTAACTTTCCAAAGGTCACATAGACTGTGCAGAGGCAGGATTTGAACCAGTCTGTGATCTCAACCACTATTGCCCCTGAAGAAAGAACACTTGTATGAATGTAAATTTTTAAAAGGCCTGTTCCCTCTCCCTCTGATCTCTATTGTTTTACCTTTTTTTTTTTTTTTTCTTCTTCTTTTTTTTGAGACAGAGTCTCAAGCTGTTGCCTTGGGTAGAGTGTCATGGCATCATACCTCACAGCAACTTCAAACTCTTCAGCTCAAGCAATCCTCTTGCATCGGATTTTCTATTTTTAGTAGAGACAGGGTCTTACTTTTGCTCAGGCTGGTCTCCAAGTTGTGAGCTCAAGCAGTTCCGCCTGCCTCAGCCTCCCAGAGTGCTAGGATTACAGGCATGAGCCACTACACCTAGCCTCTACTGTTTTACCTTAATATAAATGTTTTTAAACCATCTCTCCCTTATTTGTTTTTCTGGCTTTATCAATTACTGTTTTAACCTATAATGTTTTACAGATTTAACCCAGACTGAATCTAAGTAATTTTGAATTTATCTTTTCTTTCCATATCACCTTATATTTCTTTTCTGCTAATAGGATGCTTCATTACTAAACCAGATGTGATTTCCTTATTGGAGCAAGGAAAAGAGCCCTGGAAAGTTATAAGGAAAGGAAGACGACGATATCCAGGTAAGTGAGGGGGAAATCACCACCCCAGGAAACCCCAGCTAACTGGAGAAGAAGCACTCCATTTTTTTTCAAATTGTATATAAATATAGCACATCATACATGCCACTCTAGAGGGCACAAGTGGCAGATTAATTGCATTAATTTACACAGCTATGATTTAGTAAAAAATACATACATATATACTTACATAAAATAAAAAGGAAGCCGTCTTTAAAGGTCCATACCTGGGGCACAAATTAAAGTCTCCCCCGGGGTACTAAAATAACCACTTTATTTATTTTTTGAGACAGTCTTACTCCATTACCCTGGGTAGAGTGCTGTGGCATCATAGCTGACAGCAAACCTCAAACTCTTAGGCTCAAGCAGTCCTCATGCTTTAGCTTCCCAAGAAGCTAGGACTTCAGGCACCCACCACAACACCTGGCTGGTTTTTAGAGATGGAGTCCCACTCTTGCTCAAGCTGGTCTTGAACTCCTAAGCTCAAGCAATCCACCCTGCCTCGGCCTCTCAGAGTGCTAGGATTACAGGTGTACCACTGGACCCAGCAAAACTACTTTATCTCATTTACCATACCTCTTTTTTGTTGTTGTGGTTCTGTCAAATTTTCCTCCCCTAGAGGTGCTCTTTTTGTTTGCTATTGACAACCATTCTATATTTGATTCAATTGTTTTCCTCTTTTGTATGTATAGATTAGATAACTGCTGAGCTGGCACTATCATAGGCATTCTGAATACAGTGATAAACAACCAATAAAGTCTCTATCCCCATGGAATTTACCTTGGAATGAGAGAAACAGAGTAATTATAAATAAGTAGAAAATAAAATTTCAAGTAAGGAAGAGTGCTATGAAGAAAAGTAACCAAAGGGGATAGAGAATGGTGTGGGATAGAAAGACTGTTTTAGTTATGATCGAGGAAGCTTTTTTTTTCTTAACTCATAAAATTTTAAATGGAATATAAAAGACCATAATAAAAGGTATGCTTGATATTATAATAACGTATGGACTTGGCGCACGTACCACAGTAGTTACAGTGCCAGCCACGTACACGAAGTCTAGAGGGTTTGAACCAGGCCCGGGCCAGCTAAACAACAATGACAACTGCAACAAAACAAGCCAGGTGTTGTGGCAGGCGCCTGTAGTCCCAGCTACTTGGGAGACTGAGGCAAAAGAATCGCTTGAGCCCAAGAGTTTGAGGTTGCTGTGAGCTGTGCCGCAACGGCAGTCTACCCAGGGCAATAGCTTGAGACTCTGTCTCAAAAAAAAAAAAAAAAGAATGATTTCAGTGGGGTCAGGTTGAAAAACCAATTGCAATGACCTAATTAGTCAGGCAGTGAGTAGTGACAGTGAGTGTGACAACTCTTTGAAGGGATTACATATGAAGGAAAGCTGGGAAATAGGATTGGTAGTTACATTAGGGATAAGGGTTATAAGCAGTGTATTTTATGATATGAGATATTAGAACATATTTGTGTGCTTGTGGGAATTTGTAGTTGGAGGAAACTGATTCAGTATAGAGAGGGTATAATTGAAGGAGGAGGATCACTTGAGGTCGGGAGTTTGAGACCAGCCTGGAACATAGTGAGACCCTATCTCCAAAACATTGGAAAAAAATTAGCAAGGAGTGATGACACATACCTGTAGTCCTAGCCCCTCCGGAGGCTAAAGTGGGAGGATCACCACTTAAGCCGATCATTTTGAAGCTACAGTGAGCTATGATGGTACCACTGCACTCCAGTCTAGGTGACAGAGCAAGGGCCTGTCTCTAAAAAAGAAAGAAAAAAAGAAGAAATTATGATATGGGGTGGCACCTGTGGCTCAGTGGGTAGGGCCCCGGCCCCATATACTGAGGGTGGTGGGTTCATACTCAGCCCTGGCCAAACTGCAACAAAATAATAGCTGGGTGTTCTAGTGGGTGCCTGTAGTCCCAGCAGGTCAGGAGGCTGAGGCAAGAGAATCGCCTAAGCCCAGGAGTTGGAGGTTGCTATGAGCTGTGACACCATGGCACTCTACTGAGGGTGATAAAGTGAGACTCTGTCTCAAAAAAAAAAAAAAAAAAAGAATTACGGTGTGGAGAATATTAAATATTCTCCCTGGATTTCCTCGAATCTGATCCAGGTAGTTTGGGTGGTATCTAAACCTCAATATTTGCTTTTGGGAGTTTCTTTTTTTTTTTTTTTTTTTTTGGAGACAGATTCTCACTCTGTCACCTGGGTAGAGTCCCCATAGCTAAAAGCAACCTTGAACTCTTGGTCTCGAGAGATCCACTTGCCTAGGCCTTCCAAGTAGCTGGGACTATAGATGCCCCACCATAACACCTGGCTAGTTCTGTTTTGTTGTTGTTGTTGTTGTTGTTGTTGTTGTTTTTTGAGGCAGAGTTTCACTATATTGGCCTCGGTACAGTGCCGTGACATCACAGCTCACAGTAACCTTAAACTCTTGGGCCTAAGCAATTCTCTTGCCTCAGCCTCCCAAGTAGCTGGGACCACAGGCACCCACCACAATGCCCAGCTATTTTTTGGTTGTAGTTGTCATTGTTGTTTGGCAGGCCTGGGTTGGATTCGAACCCTCCAGCTCCAGTGTATGTGGCTGGCACTCTAGCCACTGAACTACAGGCACCAAGCCACCTGGCTAGTTTTTCTATTTTGTTTTATTTATTTTATTTATTTATTTATTTATTTTTGAGACAAAGTTTCACCATGTTGCACTACAGGTGCCCACCACAATGCCCAGCTATTTTTTGTTTTTGTTCTTGTCATTGCTGTTAAGCAGGCCCAGGCCATGTTCAGACCTGCCAGCCTCGGTATATGTGGCTGGCGCCCTAACCACTGAGCATAGGTGCTGAGCCTAGTTTTTCTATTTTAGTAGAGACAGTGTCTCGCCCTTACTCAGGCTGGTCTCAAACTCCTGAGCTCAGATCATCTACCCACCTCAGCCCCCCAGAGTACTAGGATTACAGCTGTGAGCCACCATATCTGGTCTAACCCTCAATATTTTTGACAAGCTCCTGGGCGATTCTGTCTATACCTCAGTTTGAGAACCCTAACTTAAAATGTTTACTTAGTCACCAATCTCATCTTTTTTATATGAACTCTCATTTTACTGATGTTCCCCCCCCCAATTATATAACAATATTTTAGAGTTTAATTGACTATTACTCATATTGTCTTTTATTTCTGCTATGGAAATTTTACTTATTTTACAAAAAGAAAACAGCATGTGTTTGCTTTCTAATTTTTTTTTTTAGATTTAGAGACCAGGTATGAAACTAAGAAATTATCTTCAGAAAATGAAATTTGTGAAATAAATTTATCCCAGTGGAAGATAATGGAAAGAATTAAAAATCGCAGCCTTAAGGGTCTCATTTTAAAAAATGATTGTGAGTCCAAAAGAAAATTTGAAGAACAAGAGGGATCTCAAGAGGAATATTTCAATCAAGTAAAAATCCCATCTGAAAAAGGGTTCACCTACCAGAAACGTGCATCTGTTACTCCACATCGGAGAATTCATTTTGTTGATAAACCCTATGAATGTAAGGAATGTGGGAAGGCTTTTAGAGTGCGCCAGCAACTTACTTTTCATCACAGAATCCATACTGGTGAAAAACCTTATGAATGTAAGGAATGTGGGGTGGCTTTTAGACAGACTGCGCACCTTACTCGACATCAGAGACTTCATTCTGGTGAAAAACTCTATGAATGTAAGGAATGTGGAGAAGCTTTCATATGTGGCCCGGACCTTAGAGTGCACCAGAAAATTCATATTGGTGAGAAGCCCTATGAGTGTAAAGAATGTGGGAAGGCCTTTAGAGTACGAGGACAACTTACTCTCCATCAGAGGATTCATACTGGTGAGAAACCCTATGTATGCAAGGAATGTGGGAAGGCCTTTAGACAGTATGCACACCTTACTCGACATCAGAAACTTAATATTGCTGACAAACTCTATGAATGTAAAGAATGTGGAAAGGCTTTTTTGTGTGGCTCTGGCCTTAGAGTACATCACAAACTTCATACTGGTGAGAAACCCTATGAATGTAAGGAATGTGGGAAGGCCTTTAGGGTACGACAGCAATTAACACTCCATCAGAGAATTCATACTGGTGAGAAACCCTATGAGTGTAAGGAATGTGGAAAGACCTTTAGTCGTGGTTATCATCTTATTCTCCATCACAGAATTCATACTGGCGAAAAACCTTATGAATGTAAGGAATGCTGGAAGGCCTTTAGTCGTTACTCACAACTTATTTCACACCAGAGCATTCATATTGGTGTTAAACCTTATGACTGTAAGGAATGTGGGAAGGCCTTTAGACTACTTTCACAACTTACACAACATCAAAGTATTCATGTTGGTGAGAAACCCTATAAATGTAAGGAATGTGGGAAAGCCTTTAGGTTGCGCCAAAAACTTACGCTGCATCAGAGCATTCATACTGGTGAAAAACCCTTTGAGTGTAAGGAATGTAGGAAGGCCTTTAGACTTAATTCATCCCTTATTCAACATCTCAGAATTCATTCTGGTGAGAAACCCTATGAATGTAAGGACTGTAAGAAGGCCTTTAGACAACATTCACACCTTACTCATCATCTGAAAATCCATAATGTAAAAATATAATTCTTTTCATTCCTGTGTTATAGAACATTCTGTGAATGTGATATTTAATCTGTTTTGTTCCATACATGCAACTGACTTGGCATAAGTTTTATACCATTAAAGGAATGTATTAGTGTAATGTATGCCACCATCACTCAAACCTGAAACTGAAAGAAAAAATGAGCACATTTTTTCTAAAAACTAATGTTGGCTCGGCGCCTGTGGCTAAAGCGGCTAAGGTGCCAGCCACATACACCTGATCTGGCGGGTTCGAATCCCGGGCCTGCCAAACAACAATGACTGCTGCAACCAAAAGATAGCTGGGTATTGTGGTGGGTGCCTATAGTCCCAGCTACTTGGGAGGTGGAGGCAGGAGAATCTCTTGAGCCCAGGAGTTGGAGGTTGCTGTGAGCTGTGATGCCACAGCACTCTACCCAGGGTGACAGCTTGAGGCTCTGTCTCAAAAAAAAAAAAAAAAAAAAAAAACTAATTATGTTAATAAAACATGGGAAAGACACCATCTTTATCCCATCACCTACTTGTGTCATATTGAACAAGATGCTTAACTGCTCCATGCTATAATTTCTTCATTTGTAAACTAGTGATGTAAGAGTGTAGTAAAGATGGCTGCAAGTTCCTTGACACTCTTTCCATCATGTGATGGAATTTACATCCCCTCCCTTCAATATGGACAGGCTCTGTGACTGCTTTGCCCAGTAGAATACGTTACAAGGACTGCTGTGCTGGTTTCTGGACCTAGGCTTTGCTGGTAGTTTTACTTATCTCCTGAAATATTCTCAAGCCCTGAACTGTCATGTTAAAAAGTCTTGCTACTTCAGTGGAAAAGTCGAATGGAGAGGTTCTGAGACTATATAGAGAAAAAGAGGCACCCTGCTGAACTCAGCCTTCCAGATATCCAGCAAGGCACCAGACATTTAAGTGAAATAGTTTTGGATCCCTCAGACCAGCCATCAGCTGAATGACCCTGAGTGATCTCAGCTGATGCTATATAGAACAGAAGAATTGACCTGCTAAGCCCCTGCCCGAATTCCTGACCCACAAAATAATTAGCTATAATAAAATGGTTATTTTAAGCCACTAAATTTTCTTTTACTATTATCATTAGTAACCTTAACCCTTGAAAGTTCATATTAAAGACTGGGGGCATAATGAATATAGAAATGCCTTCTACCAACAGTCATCCCTTATTGAACTTCAGATACCATATTCTTGTTAAAATGTGGAAAGAAATTATTTTTCAGTTTGTTCATTAAATAGATTGATGTGATGATTATAATGGATGGAGCAGAACAGCAGAAGCCACTAATCTATATTGGCATCTCTAAGTGAGATCAGCCAGAGCGTGTTCTTGATGTGAATGTAGTGGATGTACCAAGTACCACCTGTGAAGTTTTCTTGCTTCAAAAATTGATTTAAAATGACAATTTTGGGTGGCACCTGTGACTCAGTGAGTAGGGTGCCAGCCCCTTATTCTGAGAGTGGTGGGTTCAAACCCAGCTCTGGCCAAACTGCAACAAAAAGATAGCCGGGTGCTGTGGTGGGCACCTGTAGTCCCACCTACTCGGGAGGCTGAGGCAAGAGAATCGCCTAAGTCCAGGAGTTGGAGGTTGCTGTGAGCTGTGTGACGCCATAGCACTCTACCGAGGGCTGAGACCATCTCTACAAAAAAAAAATAATAATAAAAAAATAAAATGACAATTTTGTCTATAAATCTAATTACCAGTTTACATGGAAAATTAAAAGGCCAAATTAATGACACAAGCAAACAACCAGATCCATAATTTAGGAAATTTTAATTAATGGCCCCATGTCTTCACTAAGACTTTTTTTAGAATTCATGTCAAAAAAGATAAAAGTAGAATCCTACAAATTAGAGACTTAAGAGACATATCAGTCAAATACAGTGTATGGAGTGTATTAGGAGCCTTGTGTTAGAACGTACTTGGGATTTGTTTTGAGACAGCAGACATGGAAATGAAGGAAGAAGTTTATACTCAAATCCCTAGAAATAGGCACGGCATGCCACAGACGACTGCATCATTTCATGGGAAGGAATGGGTAGGGCACACTGAGTGAGGTTAGGATTGGATGGTTTGAAAAATTTGGGTGGGCTCTGCAGTATAGGGATGATTTGGCCCTGGGGTGACTTAGAGCAGGAGGAATATTGACTTGGTGTGTGAGCATTTGATAAAGCAGATAGTTGGGAGTATGGATAGTTAGCCCTTGGAAGGGCAATTTCTCCACAATTAAGGCTACAAATGACAGAATATCAAGAATACAGAAAATAAGAAAATATAGTCAATATAATCCCGATTTGAATAAATAAATAAATGAAAAGTTTTAAAGGTATTGTGGAAATGTAAACATGGATTGTGTATTACTCCTTTTGTTAGGTTTGACAGTGACATTATGTAAGTCTTTATGTGTAGAGATCCATACTAAAATATTGAAGGATGAAATTATGTCATGCCTATGCTTTGCTTTAAAATACTTAAGAAAAAGGCTAGATGTGGTAGCTCATTCCTGTAATCCTAACACTCCAGGAAGCTGAGATGGAGGATCATTGAATCAGGTAGTTCAAGACCAACCTGAGAAAAAGTGAGACCCCCATCTCTACTAAAAATATAATAATTAGCCAGGCCTGGTGGCAAGTGCATGTAGTCCCAGCCACTTAGGAGGTTGAGACAGGATGATGGCTTGAGCCCATGAGTTTGAGGTTCAGCTAGGCTGAAGATGCTATGGCACTCTAGTTGACAAAACAAGACTCTGTCTCAAGAAATAAATCATAAGAATAAAATAGGAGAAACTAAAGGTGTGAGGGATAGATGAATCATGATTGGCAAATCATGTTTAATCTGGATAATATATACATAGGGTTCATTGTGCTATTCTTACCTATATTTGAAAATTTCCATCTCTGCGCCCATAGCACATGGATATGGCGCCAGCCACATATACCAAGGGTGGCAAGTTTGAACCCAGTGTGGGCCAGCTAAACAACTGCAAGACAAAAAAAAACAGCCAGGCGTTGTGGCGGGTGCCTGTAGTCCCAGCTACTTGGGAGGCTGAGGCAAGAGAATCACTTCAGTCCAAGAGTTTGAGGTTGCTGTGAGCTGTGACACCACCGCACTCTACCGAGGGCAAGAAAGTGAGACTCTGTCTCAAAAAAAAGAAAAAAATTCCATAATAGTTTTTTTCTTTTTCTTGAGACAGAGTCTTACTCTGTCATCCTGAGTAGAGTGCATCATCATAGCTCATAGCGACCTCAATCTCTTGGGTTCAGACAATCTTCTTGCCTCAGCCTCCCCAGTAGCTGGGACTACAGGCACCACCATGTCACCTGGCTAGTTGTTTGTTTGGTTTTTTTTTCTTTTTTTTCTATTTTTAGTAGAGACAGGGTCACATTCTTGCTCAACTGGTCTTGAACTCCTGAGTTCAAGCAATCCACTACCTTGGCTTCCCAGAGTGCTAGGATTACAAGGCGTGAGTAACTCCACCTGGCTTCACCTGCAGAATTATTAATAGCATCACATGGATGCCACCAAAGATTGCCACTTGTGCCCTCTAGAGTGGTGGGTTGAGCCACACCTGGCCCTGTTAGAATCATGGCTAGGGCAGCCGAGGGGGCACTGTGCTGGAATGTGGGGAGTAGAGTCTCCAAGCAGTACAGGGCAATGAATACTGATATCCTGCAGGCTCATCTCTGGAAACCTTGACCTTATGACCCTTCTCTGGGCCTGTGAAGAGAAGGGCAGCCTTGAAAGTTTCTCTGAAATGCCTTCAGAGTCCTTCTGCCATTGTGTCTTGATAAATAACACCTAGCTCCCATCTATGGATACTGATCTCCTTAGCAGTCACTAGACTACTTAGTTTGCTCTCCTAAACACACCTTTTCAACACTTTATTAAATAGCCAGGCTGCAAATATTTCAAATCTTTCCATTTTGCTTTATTTTTAATTATAAATTTCACCTTTAAATGGTGTCTCTCATTTCTTTTCCTTTTTTTTTTTTTTTTGAGACAGAGTCTCATTATGTCGCCCTCGGTAGAGTGCACTGACGTCACAGCTCACAGCAAACTCAAACTCCTGGGCTCAAGCAGTTCTCTTGACTGAGCCTCCCAAGTAGCTGGGCCCACAGATGCCCACCACAACACCTGGCTATTTTTGTTGTTGTCGTTGTAGTTGTCATTGTTGTTTAGCAGACCCTGGCCGGGTTCAAACCTGCCAGCCACAGCGGTAGGAGCACTGAGCCTGTTTCTCTCATCTCACATCTTGCTATACATTGTTTATAAAAGCCATTCAGCTCTTTCAATATTATGCTTAAAATTTTCCTGCACCAGGTATCCTAGTTCATCACTCTTAAATTCTCCCTTCCACTTGGATACACTTCAGCCACGTTCTTTGCCAATTTATAATAAAGATCACCTTTACTCCAGCTTCCAATATCTTGTTCTTCACTTCTACCTGAGACCTCATCCACCTTTGCCATCTATGTATCTGTCAACATTCTGATCACAAACACTTAATATCTAAAGTGTTTTCCTCACAGCTCTTCTGAGTGCTTACCGCAAATGCCCTTAACACTCCATTCACAGAAAGCAATGCAGGCCATTTTGTAGCATTTACTTCAAACTATTTGCGCTCCTAAACATTATCCGGTTCCAAAGCCACTTTCACATTTTCAGGTATTTGCTGTAGTAACACCACCTTCTCCAGTATCAATTTTCTGTCTTAATCTGTTTTTGTGCTACAACCACAGAATACCACAGACTGGGTAATTTACCATGAACAGAAATTTACTGCCTTACGTTTCTGGAGGCTGAGTAGACCAAGGTCAAGGAAGGAGCCAAGGTCTTATGAGGGCCTCTTGCTGTATCATCCCGTGATGGAAGGGCAAAGACAGGGTGAGAGAAAACGCAAAGGGAGACAAACTCATCCTTCAGTAACAAACACATTCCTGTGATAAGGCCATTGATCCATTCATAAGGGCAGGACCCTCACGACATATTTACCTCTTTTTTTTTTTTTCAGTTTCTGGCCAGGGCTGGGTTTGAACCCACCACCTCCGGCATATGAGGCCGGCGCCCTACTCCTTTGAGCAGCAGGTGCCACCCAACATATTTACCTCTTAAAGTTCCCATCTCTTAATTCTGTTCTACTGGGGATCAAAAAGTTTCTCCCAAAGACTTAGGCATGAACTTTGTAGGATACATACAAACCATAGCACCTTACATAAAATAAAAACGAGTACTACCAACAAAACTCTCACTTATACCTATCTTTTAAACTCTCATTTTTAAACAGAGCTCTGTAATGTCATTGTAGTCATACATTAAGAGTTGTACCTCCAAGTCCATTTTGCTCAGATGTCAATGATGAGTCAATAATCATCTGGGTAAGTCATCTTTCCCACTCAGGATTTCAAATTGTTTTAATTTGTAAACAGTAAAAAGAAGACTATTTTAAGTGCTATAATAAAATCTTTTTTTTTTTTTTTTTTTTTTTTTTTTAGGCAGTGTCTCACTATGTTGCCCTGGGTAGAATGCAATGGCATCCCCGCTCACAGGAACCACCAACTCCTGGGCTCAAGCGATTCTCTTGCCTCAGCCTCCCAAGTACCTGGGACTACAGGCGCCCGCCACAACAACCAGCTATTTTTTGGTTGTAGTTGTCGTTGTTTAGCAGGCCGGGGCTGAGCTCAAACCCACCAGCTTCAGTGTATGTGGCCAGTGCCCTACTCACTGAGCTACAGGTGCCAAGCCATAAAATCAGTTTTTGCTAGTAGGTCAATTGTGTTTCTCCTCTCAGGTTAACATTTTCGTGTCAACAGAGGTCTTTTGGAAACAGTACATTTACTCAAAATTTCTGAGAGTATGTTCTATACAACAGTAGTACTTAATGGTACTTGAAGGGAATGATTCTGGCAAACAACACAGGAGCTCCGTATACTATATTTCTTGGGGGGTCAGAAATCACATTAAGTGCCTATTAAAAGACTAACAGGAAATGTTGCATTTTATCTAACCCAGTGTATTGTAGACTTCACTATAGAACTCCCTTTCCCACTACTTATGAGAGATGTGATTCTATTTTGGGAGATTCTGACAAAATCTAAAGGACTTCAAAGATGGAAATGTCAGCCTATGGCAGATATATGGTTACTTGTATGGTGAGGAAAGCAATGCTTTGTAACCAGCTGCTTTTTTAAAAAATTTAAAATGGCACTTTTCCATAGAATATAAAACACAGTAGTCCTATCTTTTATACATACACTAGATGTATTTAAACTTTTTATCGATCAATATTTAGGACAGGTTATAATAGTTTTTCACTGTGAAAAAAGCCTTATTGAGTATCTGTGTGTTTATTGTCATACATAAGCAAGAATTTCTCTTAGGTTTGTCTAACCTGGGGCCCACAGGCTGCACATGGATTTTGTGAGGACTTTTTTTACTTATCTATAGTGGTAGATATCATGAAAATTATGCACAGATCTTTTTTGTTGTTGTTGCTCATCAACTTTTGTTAGTGTCTATGTATTTAATGTGTGGCCCAAGACAACTCTTCTTTCAATATGGCACAAAGAAGCTAAAAGTTTGGACACTCCTGTAGGTGTTTATCAAAAAGTAGGATTGTTCAGTCACAGTTTATATTTACTTTTATTTTATTTATTTTAATTTTGGAGACAGAGTCTCACTTTGTCACCCTTGGTAGAGTGCTGTGGCCTCATAGCTCACAGCAACCTCTAACTCTTGAGCTCAAGTGATTCTCTTGCCTCAACCTCCTGAGTAGCTGGGACTACAGGCACCTGCCACTATGCCCTGCTATGAAATATTTTTTATTTATATCCACACATCTGGTATGTGTACTAATATTCTCCTGGTTAATAGTGTGTTGAGCATCTTTTCACATTTATTTATTGGCTAAACATTGTAACTTCCCACTCATGTCTTTGCTCCTATTCTTTAAAAACAAAATTTTTACGTAAGAATTGTGAGATTCTTAAAAATAAAATTCTAGATAGTAGTCCATTTACCTATTATAAATGATGGACGTATCTCCTCTCATATTGTGGCTTAAATATGTATTTATTCTGATATTATTGTATTAAAATTTTAAATATGGAAGTAATCATATCCATATAAAATATTTCATTATTATCCAATTATCTTTTTAATTTTATATTTTACTAGACTCTTGGTTTTCTAAGAAATCAGGTAGGTCAACTGCAAATAGATATCATTTTTTTTTTTTCCTGAATATGGTTATTATTCTCATTGTAATAGAATCTCCAGAATAAGGTTTGATATTAGCAGTGACAGCAGGCACCTAGTCATTGTCTCTAATTTAATGGAACTTACTTGGTGTAATGTTTACTCCAGGTTTGAGGTAAATAGACTTTGTTGTAGCTAAGTGTTTCTTTTAGTCCCTATTTAACTTTTTTATTAGAAATGCCTGCTGAATATTTTCAGATGCTATTTTGGCACATTGATATAATATTTTTCCTCATTGAATTTGTTACTGTGATATGTTGTACTGTAGTCATTAAAGCAGTATGGTTTTAGTGCAAGAATGAATAAATGGACCAATGAGACAAAATAAAGAGCTCTAAAATACACCCATGTGGGCATCTAATTTGTGATAAAGGTTCCTGGGCCGTATGGATGGGAAATGACAGGCTTTTCAATAAGGAGCACTGGGTAAGTTGGATATCAATATTGATAAAAAAAAAAATTAGGCTTGCCCCTTACCACACACTGTACACAAATCAATTCCAGATACATTAGTGATCTACTTGTAAAAAGTAAAACAAAGGCTTTAGAAGAAAATGTAGAATATCTTTCCTGCATTGGGGTAGCAAAATTTTAGCTCACAAAAATTAGGTAAAAAATGGTAAATTTTACCATATTAAATTAAGAATCCACTTTCAAGGTTGGGCACCATGGCTCAGCCTGTAATCCTAGCATTCTGAGAGGACAAATTGGGTGGATTGTCTGAGCTCAAGAGTTCAGTACCAGCCTGAGCAAGAGTGAGATCCCATCTCTAAAAACAGCTGGCCTTGTGGTGGGCGCCTGTAGTCCCAGCTACTTGGGAGGCTGAGGAAAGAGGATCACTTGAGCTCAAGAGTTTGAGGTTGCTGTGAGCTGTGACACCACAGCTCTCTACCAAGGGTGACAAAGTGAAAATTCGTCTCAAAAAACAAACCCAAAAAGTGAAAATACAAGACACAAAGTAGAGGAATGTATATCACAATATATCTATTTAAATAATGACTCATCCAGAGTATATAAAGAACTTCTAGAGATCAGTAAGTGACAGACAACCAAAAAAGAAATGGATAATATGCGCATAAGCACTTAAAAAAATGGACATAGAAATGGCCAATAAAAGGCTGGCATGGTGGCTCACGCCTGTGATCTCAGCACTCTGGGAGGCCAGAGGCAGGAAGATCTCTTGAGGTCAGGAGTAGGAGACCAGCCTGAGCCAGAGTGAGACCTGTCTCTACTAAAAATAAAAAAAAATGAGCCTCCAGTCCCAGGCTTGCTGCCTCCAGCAGCCAAGTCAGAACTTTTCTTTTGCCAGGGGCTGGCCTTGCCCTTCCCTTCTGTACCCCTGGTGATATGCCATCCCGCCACAGACCACATTGGCTCGTGGGCATTAAAAGCGTTGTGTCTGCCAAAAAAATAAATAATAATAATAGGAAAATGAGCTGAGGGTTGTGGCAGGTACCTATCGTTCCTGTACTCAGGAGGCTGAGGCAGGAGGATCGCTTGAGACCAGGAGTTTGAAGTTACTGTGAGCTAGGCTGACTTAGGCACTCTGCCCAGGGCTACAGAGACTCTGTCTCAAAATAAGTAAAAAAGTTGCCTAGATTTTGCCTTTATGTCCTACTTCATATATATCCTGTTCTTTGCAATATGAGAGTTAAAACTGGCTTAGACATTTTCAAATATCTTCTAAAGTTTTATATTTTTAAGAAGAAATCCTTCCATCTATTAACTAATATATCAAAGAGTCCTGGTGGACTCTCTTCTTTCCTGAATGACGCAGACCAGGACAAATTCAATGATAATTCATCTGGGAAACACCTCTCAAGACATTTTCCCTAAGGTTCACTTTTCAATCCTCTACAAGATAACACAACAATTATAAATGTATGCGCTTAACAGCTTGAAAATACTGGAGCAAAACCTGATAGAATTGAACGGGAAATAGAACCTCTCTCAAAAATACATGTAGAACTAGATTATTAAAGTCGGCAAGGATAATGCATGTCTAATGACAACGTGAACCTTCTTAACGTAACAGACATTTATAGAATACGTTCCTAACTGCGGGATAGAGAAAGAAAAAAGCAGACAGAAAGACAGGAAGGGAGAGAGGGACGAAGAGAGCGCGAGCGCGAGCGAGGACCAGCGACCTAGGTCCTGCTCCGGATTCCTAGGGGTATTTTTATTGAGGCCCTTATTGGGTCACACCCTACTAAGAACCTGCTGTGAGCTTGGTACATCAGATATCTGCCAGTGCCAAGACTTCCTTCTAAGTCTTGGTAGGACCGCCTCAGCGACACACTAGCCCCAGCGTGGGAGACGCGCCGGGTTCGGTGTCCCGCAGCCCCGAACCCCCCTCCTCCCACTGACCCCCAGCCGGGAGCTCCGCGGCGGTCGCGCGCCCCTAGAACTCGCGCCTGCGCACTCCGCGCAGCCCGTCGGGGTGGGGGACGCCGCCCTCCCGCCGCGGACTACATTTCCCACAGGCCTCGGGGCCGAGTTTCTTTCCGGCTTCCTCGCTGGTGTCGGCTCCGAGAGGTGAGTTGGTCGCGTGTAGTAAGGAAATGGGCGCGGGGGCGGCGCGGGGGCGGCGCAGACCTCTGTGTGAGTCGAGTCGCCGTGACCGTGGCGTTTGTGACGCTGACTGGGCACCGAGTGCCCCGCTGCGTCCCCTGCTCTTCTGCTTCGGAGCTTCACAGGTCCAGCGGCCCGGAATGGCTCCGAGTTAGATGTATGAGCCCCAGAGGGAAGGCTCCCAAACAAAAAGATGCGGCAGACCTCAGAACAACCGCAGACCTCAGAACCACCGCTTTGTCCGAGCTCCCTCGCGAGGCAACCGAGGTTAACTCGGAGACAGACTCCAGCCCGGTCATTGTGTGCGCTGGCTTTTCGCTCTGATACCGGGAACCGTCAGCTCAATTCCAGGATATCCCGTTTTTTCCGTCGGATTGTGTGTGGTAGATGGAGACAGCCAAGTGTGATAGCGAGAGTGTGTCCTGTGTCAGCCAGGCTGGGCTCTAAGAAAGGCCTGATGTCTCAAGATTTTCTCATCCCTTTCTCCATCCTGCTCATCTTTAGTTAGTGGAACAGAGAGGAAGAAATGATTGCTTTTGCATATATAAAAGTCAGCGTCGAGATGAGCTTATATTTCCTTTTTGTTCAAGAAATGTAATTTTTGTTTTTCTGAGCATGGGGACATTTGCTTCTCTCTTCTGTGAAAGAGTGAAAGTCAGTTTGGACATACGGTGAAACAGCCCTGTCATTAATCAGTCTGCAAGGGAAGAGACAGATAAAGCCACATGCAAAATTAATAGAAAACGTTATTTCTCTCGCAGCTAAACTATAGTTGTAAAATGCCATAATAACACCCGCTTGGAGAAATCACAGCTTTCTTACCGGTTGATGATCTAGATTTGCTTTGCTGTTTCCATTTTATTAAATTTCATAACTTGTTGGAGATGCCCACTTTTTAAGCTATCCTGGTGATAACACTCAATCTTCAGGTAATCCCTACATCCCCTAATCTCATTTCAGAAACAGCAGCCATTCCAAATCCCTGCCACCCTTAGAACTACTTCAGGATCTTTTAGTGGACCTGTGCATTTACAGAAGAGCTTTTCTCTCTCTGGTTGATCTCACCATTCCAACCATTTCTGTGGCTTTCCTCTCTGCAAGTCCATAGATACGATTTTTATTTTATTTTATTAATTTATTTATTCTTTCTCTTTCTTTCTTTCTTTGTCTCTCACTTGGTTGCCCTCAGTAGAGTGCTGTGGCATCACAGCTCACAGCAACCTCCAGCTCTTGGGCTTAGGTGATTTTCCAGCCTCCAGGGTAGCTGGGACTAGAGGCACCTGCCACAATGCCCAGCTATTTTTGTTGTTGTTGTTGCAGTTTGGCCGAGGCCGGGTTTGAACCCGTCACCCTTGGTATGTGGGTGAGCCACAGGCACTCCCCTATTTATTTATTTTTGAGACAGAATCTCACTTTGTTGTCTTCAGTAGAGTGCTGTTGCATCACAGCTCACAGCAACCTCAAACTCTTGGGTTTAAGCAATTCTCTTGCCTCAGAAGGAGTTTAGTACAGCAATAGCAGTATGGGTTATGGAGATAAATTATCAGGGTTTGTTTCATCTCTTTGTGCCACACAGTTCTATCATCTGTTAAATGAGGGTAATGATAGAACCTACTACATAGGATTGCTCTGAGTAGATGAATTTTAATATATGTAAAACCTTTCGAAAATGCTTGGCATGTAGAAAGTGCTTAATAGATTTGTTACTGTTAGGTTGTAATTCAATATTTTTCTTCATCACCCAGATCCAAAAATTAGGAGTATTTTGCTGTATTTGCTTTATTTACCTATATATGTCCTTTTGTAAGTTGCTGACAGTCAAGAAGAATTGCCTACCAAGGTAATGCTTTGAAATTTATTGGTTAGCCTTATAAGAAAGAGGCTGAGAAGCCTATTTTTTTGTTGTGTGTGGAAGAAAATAAGGAGTTTTCTTTGATAATTACATAGTATTCTTCATCTTCAGTGATATAGCTGATGATTATTAAATGCTTATTTGCTATTTGAATTGATTTATGGATAGTACCTTATTTAATCCTTATAACAACCCTTTGATCACCATATTATATAGGACGAAATTAAGGATCTGAAAAGTAACATGTCTAAGATCCCACAGTTAAGATGTATCAGAGCTGAAATTTCCTTTTTTTTTTTTGGATATACAAGTATAACTTTATTTTATATTAGAGAAAGGTAAGAGAGTCGGGGAAAAGAGATGAGAAAAAGAGAGCAGGGAGTGAGAGAGGAGAAGATGACGGGGGAGAAAGAATAGGAGCAAAGAATAGTGCAGCACCCCATAAGAAGAAAGGAGAATGCCAGCCCAGAGCTAAGATTTCTGTCCTGGAAGTCTGACAGCAAAGGATATATTAGTAATAAAAATAGTAGACTGAATCTCATTGTGGCATATACTTAAAAAAATCCTTTCACGTTTACTCAATAATCAGTCATGGCGAAGGGAAGAAATATCAATCACTGTCAAGTTATGTCCAGATGATACTGCAGCTATGAGGTCTTTATGGAGGTAAATGGATTTCATACAATAAGATTTATGCCTTACAGGGGTTTTTTTTTTTTTAGCTATATTATATGCAAAATGAGATTAGTAGGACAAAAAGATTCAACAGCTATTGGAAGACTTCCTAGGCACCTCAGTTAAAAGGACTGTTTCAAAAGCCAAATAAACCCACTTGTTAGGAAGATGTGAAAGGAAGCAGCCGTGAGATGCCTTCAGTGCTGAAAGTCATTAGTCAGGGACCTCTTGCCATTCTTTTCTAGGCAGTACTCCAACGTATGTGGACAAATTAAATCATAGAGTTGGTTCATGAATGGGAAGCTCACGTGAAAACGGCCACTTTGGAAAGACAGCATCTGTTTTTACAATAGCCTTAACTTTTTTACTCAGTTAAAGGGAAGACTGAAAGAAAAATTTGAACTGGGGAAATATTTTTCTTATTTGGAGAATTTGAGTATTTCAGGTTCACACTCTTTAATGTGGTTGTGAGTGGTGTTGGCTGTTACTATAAACTTTTTCTTTTTTTGTTACTCTCAGTAGAGTGCGGTGGCATCACAGCATACAGCAACTTCAAATTCTTAGGCTCAAGTGATTCTCTTGCCTGAGCCTCCCAAGTAGCTGAGACTACCGGCGCTCGCCACAATGCCCAGCTATTTTTAGAGACTAGGTTTTGCTCTTGCTCAGGCTGGTCTTGAACCTCTGAGCTCAAGCAATCCACCCTGCTTGGCTTCTCAGAGTGCTAGGATTACAGGTGTACGCCACTGCACCCGGCCTTTTTTTTGGTTTTTGAATTTTGAGATAGGGTCTTACTCTCTTGCCTAAGTTGGGTTGTGGTGGCACGATCTGTCTAGTGCTTAATTGGGTCTAGAGGCTCAGTTTGTGGGTACTATCCTGATGCCTGGGTCACAGGAGTCTGCCTGGTACAGGGTTTTGCTGTGGTGGGCCTGATACTAATGGAACAAGGCAAATTTCTGTGCTCATTTCTCTGTCTTTTCCTAAGTGGACAATATCTATCCCCACTGTGCTCCCTAGGGTGTTAGGACAGGTGACATGGGTAATATCAAACTGTCCTTTCTACCTTCCTCAATGCATCTTTTCTTATTATTGTTATTTCTTCTTATTTCTTTTTATCACCAAGTACGGTTATCTGTCACCTGGTTGCCTTAGCTGTTACAAAGGTATTTTTGTTTACAGGTAGTTGTTCAAACAAATGTTTCTGTAGGGGAACAATTGCTAGAGAGAAACTGATTCCACCATCTTCTGAGATTTAGTATTTTTTGAAAGATTGTTAGTTATTTCTGTTTTTTAGTTATTGCCCATGCTTAAATTTCTTTCAGTGAAGTAGAGAGAAATTTTATCCTCAGAGGCAAAAGCCAGACTTGAAAGAGAACTGTCCCGTTATTTAGAGAGATGTGGATTTCTAACAAATGCTTGCCACTTAACTGATCCCTGAGCATCAGTTTTCTGTGGCTCAATGAGTAGGGCACTAGCTCCATATACGGGAGGTGGCGGGTTCAAACCCAGCCCTGGTCAAAAACTGGAAAAAAAAAAAAAAAAAAAAGTTTCCTAAGCTATTGAAAGAAGAGAAGAACTACAGTGCAAACCAGTACTAAGGGTCAGTCAACAATGTGTAGATAGCACCTGTCATGTAAAAGTTCTCATTGAATGTTGTTGACTGTAGGGATCGTGAATCTCTTCCTCCCCAGCTTGGATACCAAAAGAGAAGGAGTGGCGAAGGATGTCATGATATGACAGGTCGTGACTGGAAAACTGGAGTGGTGAGTTTTCTTGGTTGGGGAAAGGCCAGAGCAATCTTAAGGGGGTAGAAACTGCCAGGATCAATCTGTGTAGTCTTTTAGTCTTTGTATTTAGGAATTTGAGGCAGGATCCTGAGGGCTCTTAGGAGTCTCTATTTGGATGTTGTGGTCCCATCCCAGCCCTGAAAAGTTGTACTGGAGTGAGGAGGAGCTCCTCAGGACAAGTCTACATAATCTACTGTCAGGACTTAGATCCTCATTGTTAGATGGGGGCCTGATCAGAAATCCTCCTGCAGAAGTATCTGGGCTTCTACACCAAGGTCATCATTGCCCAGCTGGGTTTGTTTTTTTTTTTTTTTCTTTTTTTGAGACAGAGTCTTCCTCTGTCTCTTACTCTGGGTAGAGTGCTATGGCATCATTATAGCTCACAGTACCTCAAACTCTTGGGCTTAATTGATTCCCTTGCTTCAGCCCCCCAAGCAACTTGGACTACAGGTGCCAGCCACAATGCCTGGCTATAGGACTTGTATTTCTTCAGACTTCTATACTCTCCTCCAGTTTATGTAGGTGTGGGATAGGTGTGGCTATAGTGGTGGAGAGTAGTTTGCAAGCAGAATGAAAGAGAAGAAAAAGTTCATATTAAAGTAAGTCATTTTGAGACTCTGCAGTACATCTGATTTCATGGTTTCTTTTTCTTCCTTCAGCTCTGACTTGTCCGGACTCTATAGATCTCCAGTAGAGACGTCTTGAAAAAAACTGACCATTTCTTACAATTCTAAAACCATGGCCCATGTAAGTTAATGTTTCTCTCTCCTTTTTAAATACTGTCAGTTTTATGTACGCGTATTTGTTCCTTATTCAGAAACTTCCTCTTTAGCAGAATTCCATCTAGGAACCTGCTAATTCTTGTGAATAGTGGGGACAGATAGCTCAATGTTTTGTGTACCTTTCTCTTTTTCCACTGATTTTGAACATATCCCACCTACGAAATCTGTTAAGGGCCATAAGAGAGCAAAAGTGAAATGCCATGGATAACTGCAGGCATTCTCTGCATGATGGCCCTCCATTAACATTTTCCAATGGATTTTGATTTTAATACTTAACCTCTACAAAATGTATATTTCTCTCAATATGATTTTTTCAGGTAGTTTGTTGTAGGAAAGATTTGTGTTCCCAACATACAATATGACATTTTACAAAAGTTTCTGAATTGTTTTATTTAAGTATAACATGTATACAGAAAAATATACAAACCATAAGTGTACAACTGAATGACTTTTCATAAATCAAGTATATCCGTGCTACCAAGTTAAGGAAGTAATAGCGTGTGAGCACCTCAGGTGCCCACCTTTCAGGTACTGTTCACCCATCCTTCCCAACTGTAACCATTACCCTCACTTCAAACACCATAAATTAATTTTGCTTATTTTTAGAACTTTATTTAAGTGAAATTATATTGTTCAATAATATTTTTTTTTTAACATAAACAACAGCCAGGAAAATGTTCCAAATACAATTCCAAATACAATTGCTAGACCATTGGACCCATCTGTACATGTTTTGAAGTCTATGTAAGTATCATTGAAAGGTGTATGTATCTGGTGTGCTGGTAATAAAGGAGGCATCAGAGCCTCATGCCAAGTGTACATCATTCCTGTCATTGTATTCTTGTGGAACAAGTAGCCCTTATTTTTATCTAAAAGTTTGGAAAAATATTGAAGAAGATGGTGGAGAAAGAGACTAAGCAAATGAGAAAAATGAATTTAGTAAAAGATCATAAAGATACTAAAGCCAAAGATACTATGTGTGTACCAACCCACTGTATACTCTATAATTCTCTCTTGGAGGAAAATGTTGTTTCCTCCAAGCTAGTTGGAGGGATGGAATTGATATATAATACATTATAATTCTCTGATTTAAAGTAATGGGAAAATAAGTAGCTGTTAGTAATGTGGTATTAGAATGTCTTATTTACTTTTTTTTTTTTTTTTTTTTGAGACAGAGTCTCACTTTGTCACCCTGGGTAGAGTGCCATCTATCCAGAGTCTCACTTTAACACCCTGGGCTTCATAGCTCACAGCAAACTCAAACTCTTGGGCTCAAGTGATTGATTCTCTTGCCTCAGCCTCCCAAGTAGCTGGGACTACAGGCACCTGCCAGAACACCCAGCTATTTTTTTTTTTTTTTTTTTTTGAGACAGAGTCTCACTATTTCACCCTCAGTGGAGTGCTGTGGCATCACAGCTCACAGCAACCTCAAACTCTTGGGCTTAAGCAATTCTCTTGCCTCAGCCTCCCAAGTAGCTGGGACCACAGGTGCCTACCACAATGCCTGGCTATTTTTGTTGTTGTTGTTGCAGTTGTCATTGTTGCTTTAGCTGGGCCAGGCCAGGTTCGAACCCACTAGCCTCTGTATATGTGGCCGACACCCTACTCACTGAGCTACGGGTGCTGCCCAACATCCAGCTATGTTTAGAGACGAGGTCTTGCTCTGGCTCAGGCTGGTCTGGAACCTGTGAGCTCAGGCAATCCACCCGCCTCAGCCTCCCAGAGTGCTAGGATTACAGGCATGAGCCACCACTCCCAGTCTTTATTTACTAACTTATTTTATTTTTGAGATAGAGTCTTGCCGGAGAGCAGTGGTGGCATGATCAGAGCTCACTGCAGTCTCCAACTCCTGGGCTGAAGCGATCCTCCTGCTTCAACCTCCTGAGTAGCTGGGACTAGCATGTCTTCAAGAATAGATTACTAATGTTGAATGAGAGCTCCCTGTTTTGAGCTTTGCTGAAAGATAAATGGTTTGATTAGAGACAGAATTTGGTCCTATTTGACTGCTTACAGAGAAAACTGTAAACTTCACATATCTGAGTTTTTCAAGTATGTAAGATTGGATTTAGTGCTGACTGATCTCAGTTTCTGTATGTGTTGAGATCTTATATAAGGCTTTTAGGATTGGGTGGATTAGGTAGGGATGTAATTGGGGCCTAAAATTTCATGTGATGCCTTTACATCATGAATTCCTCTGCTGTCACCTCATAGCCCTCATGGAGCAGAAAATGTTCCTATCCAGCTAGCTCTCCTGTCATCTGGACCAGGTATACCACTCTTGGTCCTCAACCTAATGGATTTCACCTCCCCACCAACAAGTCAATCACAGCCTACCATGGGGACCAGGAAATACCTCACCCACTTATTACTATAAAGCTGATCTCCCACAGCCCCTGATTCTTCTGTTGCTGAGTTCACCCCTTTATGGTCCTGCATGATGCGTGATGTCCTCCTCCCAATTGTGAGTATGTGTGACTAATAAATTGCTGTTAATTTCATCTGTCCAGTGTTAGTTATTTGGCTAGCTCATAATTTTTAGGGCACTGGTAGGGGGAATAGGAGCTGATCAGAACAAGACTGCTAATGGAGACATCAAGAATGATCTGATGATGGCTCGACTCCCATAGCTCAGTGACTAGGGCACCAGCCACATACACCGAGACTAGCAGGTTCGAGCCCATCCTGGGCCAGCTAAACAACAATGACAACCAAAAAATAGCCGGGCGTTGTGGCGGGCGCCTGTGGTCTCAGCCACGTGGGAGGCTGAGGCAAGAGAATTGCTTAAGCACAAGAGTTTGAGGTTACTATGAGCTGGGAAGCTACAGCACTCTACCAACGGTGACATAGTGAGACTCTGTCTCAAAAACAAACAAAAAAAAGAATATCTAGGTACTCTGCTTCGAAGATACTAATTTTACTTTCCCTACTCATGCCACAAGTTTTCAGCCCTGCACTATTTGCATGCTATACAGGTTCCTCTCAACAACGGTTTCCTCAATTGCCTCTCTTTCCACTTTAAACATATTTAATTTCTTTTTTCTTCATGTTTAATTTCTTTCACAAGTAATACCTGAGTTTATTTTTTTCAGAGTTCAGTGACGTTCAGGGATGTGGCCATAGACTTTTCACAGGAAGAATGGGAATTCCTGGACTCTTCTCAGAGGGACTTATATAGGGATGTAATGTGGGAGAACTATAGCAACTTCATCTCACTAGGTAAGGTTATTTATTCCAAATGATACTGGCTTTTCTTTACTGTCACGTTTAGGACTGTATTTAGAGAAGCTAGCTAAATTTTTACTCTCTGTTCCCAAAGGAATCGTTTTGTTAGGTTGGAAATAGGTCCCTCCATTTAACACCTAATCATTCCCAGCCTGCTGTATCCTTCAGACTTTCTTCAGACTCTGTAATTCTTTGTTCTTTAACATACAAGGGGCTGGATTTAAACATGGCAAAAGCATTGTCCAGGAAACCAAATTTCATATTGTATTTGAACTCAGAATTTATATGAATGCTTCATACTCCTTGATAATCCATCTGGGGTTCTGAGTTTCTCTAAAAATCAAAGGCATCTGTAGAACATATATGTGGATAGATCATCAAGTAAGCACATTCTGTTTCCTGTAACAGACATAGTCAGTTCTATCTGCTTTGGGGTTGGAAGTTAAAATCTGGGGCAGCACCTGTGACTCAGTAGGTAGGGTGCTGGCCCCATATACCAAGGATGGTGGGTTCAAATCCAGCCCCCGCCAAACTGTAACAAAAAAATAGCTGGGCGTTGTGGCGGGTACCTGTAGTCCCAGCTACTCAGCAGGCTGAGGCAAGAGAATTGCTTAAGCCTAGGAGTTGGAGGTTGCTGTGAGCTGTCTGACGCCACGGCACTCTACCAAGGGCAAGTGAGACCCTGTGTATACAAAAAAAAAGAAAGTTAAAATCTGAGAAGTTTGCATTTAGGCTTGGTGCCTATAGGTCAGCGGCTAGGGCGCTGGGCACATACACCCGGGCTGGCGGGTTCAAACTGGCCTGGGCCTGGTAAACAATAATGACAACTACAACAAAAAAGTAGCCAGGCATCATGGTCGTGGGTGCCTGTGGTCCCAGCTACTTGTGAGGGTGAGGCAAGATAATTGCTTAGGCCCAAGAGTTTGAGGTTGCTGTGAGCTGTGACATCATGGCACTCTACCCAAGGTGATATAGTGAGACTCAGTCTCAAAAAAAAAAAGTTTGCATATAACATTGAATGAATATCCTAGATAAGATCTGAGAATTTGGGGCAGCGCCTGTGACTCAGTGAGTAGGGTGCAGGCCCCATATACTGAGGGTGGCGGGTTCAAACCCAGCCCCGGCCAAACTGCAACAAAAAAATAGCCGGGCGTTGTGGCGGGCGCCTGTAGTCCCAGCTACTTGGGAGGCTGAGGCAAGAGAATAGCACAAGCCCAAGAGCTAGAGGTTGCTGTGAGCTGTGTGACGCCAGGGCACTCTACCGAGGGCAAGGACAATAAAATGAGACTACAAAAAAATAACAAAAATAAAACAAGATCTTAGAATGCTTCAGAAAGCCTCTTGTTACCCTCTCAGCAAAATGAAACAAAAATTAGTAGGTAACATACACATGTGTGTATATGGACACATTACCATACGTAGTTGTGCTTAGATGCTATTCTGAACATTGTTCATTATTAATCCTTACAACTCTCTGAGAAAGTACTGTTATTATACTCATTTCAGATGAGAACACTTAGGCACAAGGGGTTAATAGTTTGCTGAAGTAACAGCAAAAGAGTCAGGATTCGAAGCCAGGCAGGCTTACAATTGAGCCAGTCCGTGTTCTCACCCACTACTTAAAACTGCCTCTCAGCAGAGCCTATGTGAGGTTAAATGATATGAAAGCCTGTCTTAACCATTTGCTATCTGTTCTTTGTGATCTAATATGAATGTCCTTCAATTCCTTTGCTCTTAGGCTTTATAAAGTACTATTTTGACCTATACTTAATGATAAATGTTAACCAAATCTGAATCCAAAACACTGGGGTTTATAATTTCATGTCACATTTTAATTTTAAGCAGGTTCTTCCATTTCTAAACCAGATATGATTACCTCATTGGATGAAAAAGGGAAGGAACCTGGGGTGCTTGCAAGGGAAGGGGCAAGAAGATACTGCCCAGGTGAGTGACAGCTGAGAGGCATAAAGCAATCATTACTGCAGGTTGTAGCTAAACTGGTTAGGGTAGAGTCATACCCTTGAGATGTCATAGCGGGTCTCTCTTCAAAAGCCCATGGCCTGGCGGCACCCGTAGCTCAATAGGTAGGGCACCAGCCACATATACCCAGACTGGAAGTTCAAACCTGGCCCAGGCCAGCTGAACAACAATGACAACTGCAACAAAAGGAAAATAGCCAGGCGTTGTGGCAGGCGCCTGTAGTCCCAGCTACTTGGGAAGCTGAGGCAAGAGAATCCCTTGAGCCCAGAAGTTTGAGGTTGCTGTGAGCTGTGATGCTACAGCACTCTATCCAGGGTGACATAGTGAGTGAGACTCTGTCTCCAAAAAAAAAAAAAAAAAAAGCCCATGGTTTGTGAAAGAAAAGCTTGAGACCTGAAGCAAATTAAAATCTTTTAAGCCTGGACTAACAAAATAACTTCATATTGACCTTGATTACAATTTAATTACAGTGTAATTTCTTGTCTCTCATATTTCACTCCCACTTAAGAGAGAGGAGCTGTTCTTAGTAGATGAAAAAACTGATAATAAATATAAGAGCTAGGCCAGGCAAGGTGGCTCAAGACCGTAATCCTAGCACTTTGGGAGGCCAAGGCAGGTGGATTGCTTGGGCTCACGAGACCAGACTAACCACAAAGCGAGGCCCCATCTCTTCTAAGAATAGTAAAACACTAAGGCAAGAGGATCACTTGAGCCCAAGAGTTTGGAGGTTGCTGCGAGCTATGATGACAAGCTACCCAGGGCAACAGTTTGAGACTCTGTCTCAAAAAATAAATAAATAAAAATAAATAAACAAACAGAAATCAATAAAATAGAAAAAGAAAAGAAGAAAACATTAATGAAGCCAAAAACTGATTTCTTAAAATTATCATCAAAGATGGTAAATACCCGGCTTGATTGATCAAGATAAAAGGAGAAAATACATAAAAGGAAAGAAGGATTTTTACTTCACATCAGGTAGCCAATTCAATTCATGGAAGTAAATGCCATGAATATTTTTATGCCAGTAACTTCAACAACTTAAATGAAATAGAAAAATTCCTTGAAAAATACAAGAACTGATACAAGATAAAGAAGAAAATGAATAACCTTGTGTCTATTAAAGTGATTGAATTATGATTATCATAAAATTTCCACAAAGAATATTTTAGGCCCAAATTGTTTCACTGGTGAATTCTACTAAATATCTAAGAAAGAAATACCAGCAATATTACAAAAATTCCTTCAGAAAAGGGACACTTCTCAACACATTTTATGAGGCAAGATTAACTCTTATACCATAACCTGACAGAGAAATTATCAAAAGAAAAAGTATAAACCTGTTTCTTTCACCTATATGCTGCAGAATTTAAAAATAATATTAACAAACACTATCTAGTGACATGTAAATGGATGACCAAGTGGGACTTACCCCTATTTAATCAATGCAAGCCTGGTTTAACAATCCAAAAATAGTATATAATTCAGTATCTTAACAGAAAAGGTGAGAAAAACCATTGTCTTACTTCATTTCCTGTTGCTTATAACAGAATACCTGAAATTATAAGTAATTTATAAAGAAAAGGAATTTATTACACTTATGGAGGCTGAGAGGTTAAGAGGCCATGTCTGGCAAGAGCTTTCTTCTTGGTAAACAGCTTAGGGTATCACACGGCAGGGGGGGTTGAGAATGTGCTGGCTCAGAGCACTCTTTCTTCTTTTGGAGACAGAGTTTCACTTTGTCGCCCTTGATAGAGTGCCCTGGTATCATAGCTCAAAGCAACCTCAAACTCTTGGGCTCAAGTGATTATCTTGCCTCAGCCTCCCAAGTAGCTGGGACTATAAGCACCTGCCACAATGCCTGGCTATTTTTAGAGACCAGGTCTCTCTCTGGCTCAGGCTGATCTGGCACCTGTTAGCTCAAGCTATCCACCCACCGCGACCTCCCAGAATGCTAGGATTATAGGCATGAGTCACAATGCCCATCCCTTTCTCTTTTAAAAAGCCAACAGTGTAACTTCCATGATAATCTTTTAGTCTATCAATTAATCTATAAATTGAACCATCCATTTATGAGAGAGAGCAAAGCCCTCATGACCCAATCACATCATAAAGGCTTCACTTAATACTGCCCATTTGGAATTAAGGTTTAACATGAGTTTTGGAGGGGAAAAATGTTCCAACCATAGCAGTCATCTCCATAGATGTGAAGTAGTGTATCATACAAGTCAACATCCATTCATGTTAAAAATTCTTAGTAGGCCAGGTGCATTGGCTCATGCCTATAATCCTAGCACTCTGGGAGGCTGAGGCAGGTGGATTACATGAGTTCAGGAGTTCAAGACCGGCCTGAATAAGAATGAGACCCCATCTCTACTAAAAATGAAAAACTGAGGCAAGAGGATCACTTGAGCCCAAGAGTTTGAGGTTGCTGTGAGCTATGACACCATAGCACTCTACTGAGGGTGACAAAGTAAGACTGTTTAAAAAAAAAAAAATCTCTTAGCATGCAAGAAATTGAAGGGGCCTTCCTTAACCTTATAAAGGACATATAAAAAAAAAAAAAAAAAAAAAAAAAAAAAAAGAAAGGGCATACTGATACCCGATTGAAGAATTTTTCGCATAGATTGGGAACACAGCAAAGATGCCCACTCTTTCCACATTCTTTTTTTTTTTTTTTACAGTCCAATTAAAGTGGTGTTTTGCACATCTACTTAACATTGTATTAAAGGTCCTAGCCAATACAATAAGAAAAATAAATGTGATATAAAGTTTAAAAAGAAGACATAAAAGTCCATATTTGGAGATGTCATGATTGTATACATAGAAAATCTTAAGGAATCTGGCCATGTGCAGTGGCTCACACCTATAATCCTAACACTCTTGGAGGCCAAGGCAGGAGGATCACTTGAGATCAGGACTTTGAGAGCATTCTGAGTAAGAGTGTCACCCTGTCTCTATAAAAAATAGAAAAATTTTTCAGGTGTAATGGCATGCACAGCTGTTCAGGAGGCTGAGGCAGGAGGATCACTTGAGACCAGGAGTTTGAGGTTGCTGTGAGCTATGATGATGACACTGTACTTTAGCCAGGGTGACAGAGTAAGACTGTGTCTCAAAAAAAAAAAAAAAGGAAAGAAAAGAAATCCTAAGGAACCAAGACAACTATTCAAAGTAATAAGTGAAGATCACAGTAAGATCGTAAGTTAATATAAAAAAGTCCATTATTTTTATATACTAGGAGCAAAAAACATTGGTAAGTTAATTTATAGTAGTGTCAAACATAAAATACTAAGAAATAAATTTGATAAAACATGTACCCATACAAGACTTCTATGTTGAAAACCATGGAACATGCTAAGAGAATGAACTAAATAAATGGAGAGATACCATTTGGGGGATGGAAAGACTCAATATTATAAAAATGTTAATTTTATAGATTCAAAGCAATTCCAATCATAACCCTCAAGACTTTTTTTTGGTAGGAATTGACAAGTTGATTGTAACATTTATATGATAAAGCAAGAACTTAGCATGTCTAAAGCAATCTTGAAAACAGAAGAAAATATTATAGGACACACGTGATGGGATTTCAAGATACTTGCAAGATTGCATTTTTGAAGGGGATTAAGTAAGTAAATGAATTATTAGACTAGCATATTATTCTGATAAAATGCTAATTTTCTAGTTCTACAAGAGAATAAATGATGTTTTTCCTCCTCTTGTTGAATGAAATTTTCCACTGAGATACAGAATCACAAAGTATTGATAAAAAGTATAAGCCAGGCTTGGTTCCCATGGCTCAGTGAGTAGGGCGCCAGCCACATACACCAAAGCTGGTGGGTCTGAGTCTGGCCTGAGCTTGCTAAACAACAATGACAACTGCAACCAAAAGATAGCCGGATGTTGTGGTGGGCATCTGTAGTCCCAGCCCCTCTGGAAGCTGAGGCAAGAGAATCGCTTAAGCCCAAGAGTTTGAGGTAGCTGTGAGCCATGGCACTCTACCGAGAGTGACATAATAAGACTGTCTCAAAAAAAAAAAAAAAGAAAGTATAAGCCAGCTGGATGTGGTAGCTCATGCCTGTAATCCGAGCACTCTGGGAGGCTGAGGCAGGTGGATTGCCTGAGCTCACAGTTTCGAGACCAGCCTGAGCAGGAGGTAGACCCCATCTCTAAAAATAGCCAGTTGTGGAGGGCACCTGTAGTCCCAGCTACTTGGGAGGCTGAGGTAAGAGCCTTGAGCCCAAGAGTTTGAGGTTGCTGTGAGCTATGATGCTACAGCACTCTACCAAGGGTGACAAAGTGAAATTCTCTCTCTCTCTCAAAAAAAAAAAAAAAAAGTTTAAAAAGTATAAGCCAGCTTATGCCACCTGTTATGCACACTTCTGGGATCACGTGGGGAGGAACTAGTTTTTCTAGTTTTTGTTATTTCTCCTAAGAGCTGCTTCATCCAAAGCAGGGGCAGTAGTCTCTCTAGAGGGGTCCAGAATGTTGCAGCACAAGTAAGATGATAGCCTGGCCTCTGTGGCTATCCTGTATGATGTCCTCCAGACCTTCCATATTACAAAGTCAGCTGGCGTTATCCTAGTAAATGAGGGCTGGTCAATTTATTCTCATGAAGGCCAACCTGGATTTAAGGGGTCAGCTACCCAGCTTTATCAGTGATAGCTATATATTTATAGCTAGGCCACCACACACAATATTTCCAGTCCTTTTTAAACATGTACTTAATAGCCAGTTACACCATTACATTTAAAATACATTGTTGGGGCTGGGCACAGTGGCTCACGCCTGTAATCCTAGTATTCTGGGAGGCCAAGGCAGGTGGATTGCTTGACCTCCCAAGTTCAAAACCAGCCTGAACAAGAGTGAGACCCCTCTCTCTAAAAATAGCTAGACATTTTGGCAGGCACCTGTAGTCTCAGCTACTTGGGAGGTTGAAGCAGTAGAATAGCATGAGCTTGAGAATTTGAGGTTGCTGTGAGCTATGACAGGGTGACAAAGTAAGTCACTGTCTCAAAAAAATAAATAAAATAAAATACATTGTTGATCCTTAATTCAAATCACTGTAGTATTATTACATTGCATCAGGCCACTCATCATCTCTAACCTATAGGCATTGTCTATGCTAGATGACTAATCTGGTGATTAAAAAAAAGCCAATACAAAATTAACTTTTTGGGGTGGTGCCTGTGGCTCAGTGAGTAGGGCGCCCACCCCATATACCGAGGGTGGCGGGTTCAAACCCAACCCCGGCTGAACTGCAACCAAAAAATAGCCGGGCGTTGTGGCGGGCGCCTGTAGTCCCAGCTGCTCGGGAGGCTGAGGCGGGAGAATCTTGTAAGCTCAAGAATTACAGGTTGCTGTGAGCTGTGTGACGCCTTGGCACTCTACCTACCCGAGGGCGGTACAGTGAGACTCTGTCTCTAAAAAAAAAAAAAAAAAAAAAAGAATGATAGTAAACTTTCTCTAAGTGTAACTTGAGTAAGATTTGGTTTTGACTATTAAGAAATGAGTATAATTGTGAGGGATGTGTTACTTTGTTCAATGCAAGCATTTCACATTGTATATAGAAGCAGTACCCTGAACCCCATAAAAGCATCAATATACAAAGTTATGATTTAATAAAAAATAATTAAAAAATAAATAAATAAAAAATTTGGTTTTGGGCGGGGCCTGTGGTTCAGTGAGCAGGGCGCAGGCCCCATATACCAATGGTGGTGAGTTCAAACCCAGCCCCGGCCAAACTGCAACAAAAAAACATAGCCGGAGGTTGAGGCAAAAGAATCGCCTGAACCCAGGAATTGGAGTTTACTTCCTTCTGATGGTGGAGGTTTACCGGGACGTAGAGAACCAGCCCCCTGAGAAGGAGCCTTTTCCGTAGATTTCATTGCGTTTAGTAAGTTTAGTTTCTCTTTTACCGCCCAGTCGAGACTCGAAGTTGAAAGCGATGTCACTGATCCCGAAGCAGCTCAAGCGTTAGATCCCGAAAGGGAATACGCCGGGCTCAGGGCGGCCAGGGGCGTGACCTGGGCGTGACTGATGCCGACGGGGACCAATGGGAGCTGAGGAAGCGGGCGGGGCCGTGGGGGTGGAGCCGAAGTGGGGCTTCGCGCAAGCGCCCGGGTCGGTCTGGCTCTCGGCTGTCTTATCTTCGCCTCCCACGCGACCTCCGGCTCTCCGGCTGCCCCAGATCCGTGAGGAAGAGGTCGGGTCACTCCCGCTGCAGCTGCCACGGGGTAAGTGCGTGGCCGGCGCCTCCTCCTGTCTGTTCCGCCTTTCCCTGGGGTGCCCGGACCCCGGAGCTGGGAGTTGTTGAGGCTGCGGTCTTCGGAGAACCCATGTGGTGCCGGTGTGCTTACCGCTGCCTGTGCTCTCCGGTTCGCCGGCACCGGCGACGGGGACTGGGCCCTGCTCCTCGGGCTACTGCCATTTCAGGTCGGGCGGGTCCTGCAGGGTGCTCATTACTGTTGTTGGTGTCGGGCGGTCCCTGTTCAGCATCTTTAAGATCCAGTGTGAGCCCATTCGGGCTTTCGGCGTTTGCTCCGCGGTTTGCTGCTTGCGCTTGCGCATCCCTCCGGCTCGTAGGTTCATTCAGTCTGTGCAGCCAGAGCCCCGGCGAGCTTCCTACTCTGAGAAAGGGAACTAACTACACTTGGAATTGCTCGTAGAAAGTGCCAGGTTGGGTTACATTTGTTGGGACCAGTTGAATGAATTTGCTCGCAAAGTTAACGTAGCTCTGGGTTTTACGGTCTTTCTAGATGTAATTTTTTTTTTTTTTTTTTAATAGAGACAGTCTCACTTTATGGCCCTTTGGTAGAGTGCTGTGGCGTCACAGCTCACAGTAACCTCCAGCTCTTGGGCTTAGGCGATTTTCTTGCCTCAGCCTCCCGAGTAGCTGGGACTACAGGCGCCCACCACAACGCCCGGCTATTTTTTTGTTGCAGTTTGGCCGGGGCTGGGTTTGAACCCGCCACCCTCGGCATATAGGGCCGGCGCCCTACTCACTGAGCCACAATTTCACGTAAAGCAGCGGCCATGGTCAGTTTTATTGTTCCGGTGGAAGAATAGCAAAGCAATGTCAGATCTGCTGTTCGGATTCTACGTTCGTCTTACTTGTGTAGTGAGAAAGTTGAAAGGCGTGCATTTGGTTTTGGCTTTGCAACTGTTTTGGGCTTAGTTCATGTGCAATAAGATAATTGCTAAGGTTCCATTTAAACCCTAAGTTTTGTACTTTTGTGATGAGCTTATTTTTTGTTCTGCATCTTTAAAAACAATAGGAATTTTTTGTTAAAGAAAACAAAAAAAATAAAATAAAAAGAATAGGAAATTGGAAAAGGTTATGAAAAGGCAGTCCAGCAAGAAACGAAAATTTAGGAGAGCACAGACGTTTAGGGACTGTGATTACAGTTTAAGGTAGCACACTGAAAAGGAAACAGAAAGTAAAATTGAACCTATCAAGAATTATCAGAGAAACTTGGAGAAGCAGGGGCAGCAGGTACTATATTTAATTACCTCTTTTATTTTTAGAGACAGTCTCACTTTGTCACCCTCGGTAGAGTACTGTGGCATCACAGCTCACAGCAACCTCAAGCTCTTGGGCTTAAGTGATTCTCTTGCCTCAGCCTCCCCAGTAGCTGGAACTACAGGTGCCTGCCAAAACGTTCAGCTATTTATTTGTTATAGTTGCTATTGTTTGGCAGGCCCAGGCTGGATTTGAATCCACCAGCCCCAATGTATGTGGCTGGCGCTCTAGCCACTGAGCTACAGGCGCCCACCCAGCCAACCAATATTTTTTTAACAGCTATTGGAAGATAGTGTTTGGCTGCAAAGAAGCATATAGAGGAAAAGAGAGAGACCTTAGTCTGAATATTCCATAGCTGTGACTAGGGAGAGTCACTTTTCTTTGCTAATGCTCTTTACTTAGTTGTGACGTGTGGAGATTGATACCTATTTTATAACATATTGAGCATTAAATAAAGTCATTTGTATGGAAAGATAACAATGCCTGACAGCAGGTATTTGACAATGGCAACTATTCATTTTTACTTATTTTTATTTTTTGCAGGTCCCGGCTGGGTGTGAACCTGCCAACCCTGGTGCATGGGGCCAGCACTCTAACCATTGAACTACTGATGCCTACCCTTATGACAACTATTACTGTTAGTATTGTTCATAATGCAGCAAAGAGAAGTGGTCCCTGGGTTTTAGTGTAGCTTAGAGAGTGTGGCTGAAAGAGGAACGCAAAGTGGGAAGGCATGGTATCTACAGCCACTGCCTGACACTGGAATTTCTGTGGAGTTGTAATCCCTTCCCAAAGATGCTGCCCAGAGACTAGTGACTGCTAATAAGGACACATTAATCTCTTGACTGTCTTGGCCTGTCAGTCTTGGCTCTTCAGTAGGTAGAGTTGAAATTTTTCCAAAAACTTCCAAAAAATGTGGAAGTTAAGGAATGTGTGTGTGTGTATGTGTGTGTAGGACGTCTCCAAAGGAACGAAAAAACTAAGTAATAAGTTAGTTTATGGAACAGAGATTTCAGCCTAAAATATCTGAAACCCTGCCATAGCTTAGTGGACATATGCTCACCTACTCCAGTCTTAACTAGAATCTTCTCTTGTTTGATGTTTGTCCGACTACTGAGGCTGTCTGGTTCTTATTTAAGCCAAATGATTCTTTTACTCAGTAAACATTAACTTGGGAAGACCCAGTAGTCTTACCTGCTTAGGGATCTAGTCTTGGACTTTGGAAACAAAAAGAGAATTGCTCTAACTAGCTGACTTTCAAAAATTATAGTTGAGATGATCACCCATGTGCACAGAGGGAAATAAAACTCAGTAGAAATCAAGTAGGAGAGGGAAAAGGAAGGGATGGGTGAAAAACTATCTAATGGGTACAATGGACACTGGGTGATGGGTACACAGCCCTGACTCAGGCATTACAAACGTGATCCATGTAACCAAAAAATTTGAACTCCTGTAATAGTTTGAAATAAAAAAAAATTGGAATTGAATAGAAAGTTGTTTTTTCTTGTACTTCAGCCAGGGGTGCTGATACAGGAGTGGGCAGTCATTTGTTAGAATATAATTTTTAATTTGGCAGAACCTCTGAATAGGAACTTATGGATATGATTCATCCTACATGATTCAAAACTGTGAATCCAGTTTTACTGTTGCAATTCCACAGTAAGCCTCTGGGTTTTAACCTGCTTAACTAAAACTTAATACCAAAGCTAACAGAGGAAAAAGTAGCCAAATCTCACTAAAACTAAGCTAGCAAAATAAATATAAGTAGTGGCAGAAAACCAGAAAGTTAGTGAGATAACAGAGGTCACATAGCAGCATAGTTAATAATGTTTTTAAAATTAAAGATTAATTATAATCTAATTTTTCTTAAATTTTTGCAGACATATTAGAGAATGTTTTGTGTGTAGTATGTGTATCTCTATATACATACATACATTTATATTCATTGCAGACAAAAATTACTGCTGAGTAAGATGAATAAAAAGGGTCAGGCTAGGCTGGGCACAGTGGCTCACGCCTATAATCCTAGTACTCTGGGAGGCCGAGGCCGGTGGATTGCCTGAGTTCAGGAGTTTCGAGAGTAGGCAAAGTCAGAGTGAGACCTTGTCTCTAAAAAAAAAATAACTGGGTGTTGTAGTGGGCACCTGTGGTTCCAGGTACTCGGGATGCTGAGGCAAGAGAATTGCTTGGGCCCAAGAGTTTGAGGTTGCTGTGAGCTGTGACACTACCGCACTTTACCCAGGGCGGCAGAGTGAGACTGTTAAAAAAAAAAAAAAAAAGTCAGGCTGGGTATTATGGTTCATTTATGCCTGTAATCCTAGCACTTTGGAAGGCTGACGCAGAAGGATTACTTGAGGCCAGGATTTAGAGACCAGTCGGGGCAACATAGTGAGACCCTGTCTCTACAAAAAGTTGAAAAAAGGTGGTTCACTTGTAATCCTAGTACTCTGGAAGGCTGAGGTGGATGGATTGCCTAAGCTCAGGAGTTGGAGACCAACCTGAGCAAGAGCAGTCAGACCCTGTCTCTGAAACTAGCCAGGCGTTGTGGTGGTGACCTAGATAGAGTCTCAGCTACTTGGGAGGCTGAGGAAAGAGAATTGCTTGAACACTAGAGCTTTTTTTTTTTTTTTTTGAGACAAAGTCTCACTTTGTTACCCTGCGTGGAGTACCATGGCAAGCCCAAGAGTTTGAGATAACTGTGAGCTCACCCTCTCCACCAAGGGTTACAAAGTGAGACTCTATCTAAAAAAAAAAAAGTAAAAAAAAATTGGAATCAATCATAATGTCACTGAGAATTAAGTACTTAAAACAGGAAGTTAAGTGATCACACTGTCCCATGGAAGGAATTGGCCATCATTTTAACTCATTGTTAGTAGGACATAGATGCTGGGCTGCGTCTTGAGATCTTCCTTTAATATGTGGAACCCTGATGTCTTTTAAGAAGTTTGGAAGTCAGGTTAAGAACTGCTAATAAGGAAGCCTGTGTTCCACACAAGTGCTTGATGTAAATATAGTGTCACACTCCCAAAATAAGAATCCTTATGGGGGCTGGGGGAGCATGGAATGGGAGCAATTGCTTAATGGTTTCTTTCTGGGGTGATGAAAATATTTTGGAGCTAGATAAAATGGTGATTGCACTACACTGAGAATGTACTGAGTGCCACTGAATCATTCACTTTAAAATGGTTTGTTTTATGTTTATGTGAATTTCACCTTAATAAACCCCCCCCTCCCCCAGGCTCAGCACCCGTAGCTCAGTGATTAGGGTACAGGCCACAGAAACTGAGGCTGACGGGTTCAAGCCCAGCCCGGGCCAGCTAAAACAACAATGGCAACTACAACAACCACAGAAAGCTGGGTGTTATGGCAGGCACCTGTAGTCCCAGCTATTTGGGAGGCTGAGGCAAGAGAATTGCTTAAGCCCAAGAGTTTGAGGTTGCTGTGAGCTGTGATGCCATGGCACTCTACCCATCTACCCAGGATGACAAAGTGAGACTCTGTCTCAAAAAAAAAACAAAAAAAACAGTTACATGAGTACTATCTTTATGTATTATTTCTTAGAAAAATAAATTAAGTGCTGTTTAGATTGAATATTATATTTTTTCTTAAGATTTTCTTTTTTCCTTTTAGTATAGATGGGGTCTTGTTCTATTGCCCAGGCTGGACTTGAGCTCATGGCTTCAAGTATTCTTCCAGAGTCCTGGGATTACCAGTGTGAATTACCATGCTTGGCAAGATTTTTCTTTTAAATTGAGCATATCAGTTTTGTTTAGAAGATGAATGAATGAATTGGCCATCGTTTTAACTCATTTTCAGTAAGGATATAGATGCTTGGGCTGCGTCCCTGAGATCTTCATTTAATAGGTGGAATCTTGGTGTCTTTTAAGAAGCCTGGAAGCCAGGTTAGTAATATTTTCTCTTTAATTAAAATTAATAGAATATCTGGCTCTGCGCCTGTGGCTCAAACGGCTGAGGCGCCAGCCACATACACCTGAGCTGGCAGTTTTGAATCCAACCCGGGCCCACCAAAGAACAATAATGGCTGCAACCAAAAAATAGCTGGGCGTTGTGGTAGGTGTCTGTGGTCCCAGCTGCTTGGGAGGCTGAGGCAAGAGAATCGCTTAAGCCCAGGAGTTGGAGGTTGCTGTGATTGGTGATGCCACTGCACTCTACCCAGGGTGATAGCTTGAGGCTCTGTCTCAAAAAAAAAAAAAAAAAAAAAATTTAATAGAATATCTTAAATCATTACAACCTCCTTATGAAATCTTTAAAAATAAAATGCTATGGTAATAGGCAGCGCCTGTGGCTCAAAGGAGTAGGATGCTGGCTCCATATGCCAGAGGTGGCGGGTTCCAGAAACTGCAAAAAAAAAAAAAAAAATGCTATGGTAGTTATAGTTGATAGTATAGGTCAGTAGTTGCAACCCACAGGAACTGTTTTAAAGGGCTGCAGCATTAGGAAGGTTGAGAAACACTGGTATAGGTAATGTACAGCCTCAGGTTGTAGCAGGAAGAATACTGCGGTTGAAGTCAGCACACCTGGGTTTGGAGGCCCAGCTCTGCCCTGCACATCAGCCGTGTGGTTTAGGCACAGCAGCTCAGAGACTGGGTTTCATAGTCTGTGGGGATAGTAATATTTGTTCTTCTATCCCAAACTTGTTACCGGGATCCACTGAGATCATTTATATCAGACATTATGTTAGTTACAGCACTTTCACATGTGCTGTTGTTATTGTTTTGCCTTTTGGGGGTGGGGGACAGAGTCTTGCTATGTTGTCTATCGCTGGACTGGTCTCAAACTCCTGGGTTCAAGCATTCAAGCAATTGTCTTGCCTCAGCCTCCCAAATAACAGAGACTACAGTTGGGTACAATTAGCAAAGTCTCAGAATGGGTTGAAGAAGTTAGTACTAGACAGTAAATTAATTATCAGACTTATTAACATATTTTTACAGTCTGTAACTTATAGTGTTAATTATTACATGAGTTCTGAATTTAATAAGGCAAATAATTAGTTCAGTACAGAAATTATTAAATGTTTTTAAGGATAATGGGGAAGTGGGAGGAATTTTGTAGGCAGGGCTTGCTCTTTGGTACTGAAATACATGAAAGAAAGATGGTTTTCAAGTTCTATTCTTAAGGATCCCTTCTATCTTATTCACTTGTTATTATTCTGAATTTGGTTAATATCTATAAATGAAGAATAACCATTAGTACATTTATTCAAGTTCCTCTTTCGGGGTCTTTGTGTTTTCTCTTAATCTAAGCAAGCTTGGCTTTGTTGAGAGCTAACATTCTGGCCAATAGTGACTTGTACTAGGCCTCTCCTGGGAAGAGTGGACTCGGGGAATTCCTAAACATAAGCAAAGTAAGAGCATTGGACATACTGCCTGCTGATTCTAATTCTAATAATTAGCAACTATCTTAAACCAACAGTACAGTTGATAGTATACGTATACATATACACAAGTGTGTTAATTTGCATGTGTTCCCTGTTAATGAGCACAAAGTCAGATTCACCAACTCGAATCACATATAACTTTAGAACATGAAATGAAAGACCTGGGCTGTGGCATGTGAGCAAATAGGTATCATAGTGAGCAAGGTCCTGTTAAGGGAAAGGAGGAGGAGAGGCAACATTTGTGAGTGTCCTATTTTTTTTTTTTAATTATTATTATTATTTTTTGAGACAGAGTCTCACCTTATCACCTTGGGCAGAGTGCTCTGGCATCATAGCTCACAGTAACCTCCAATTCCTGGGCTTTTGTGATTCTCTTGCCTCAGCCTCCCAAGTAGCTGGGATCACAGGCACCTGCCACAATGCCCAGCTATTTTTAGAGACGAGGTCTCCCTCTGGCTCAGGCTGGTCTTGAACCTGTGAGCTCAGGCATTCCACCTGCCTTGGCCTCCCAAGTGCTGGGATTACAGGTGTGAGACACTGCACCCGGCATGAGTGTCTTTAAAATATATACTATTTAATCCCTCCGTTGGGCCAACTGGTGGGCATTTTATTTAGCTTAGTGAGTAAAAGTATGGGCTTTACCAATGGTTGGTTCCATTGGCTGCCATGGTGGTTAGAGTATTGAGGAAAGAAAAAAACCTAGACTGGAGTTTAAGAAGAATGTCCTGAGGAGGGACATGGTATGGGCCTGACCCCAGAGTCTGCCTGTTCCCTTCATGCCAAGCTGCCTCCCAGAAAGTAACATAATATGGCAAAAAGAGATGAGCTGACATTAACCACACGTAGACTAGAAGTAGCTTGTCCTTTTACCGTATGACACAGGTTTGCAGCACTCTACTGCTCCATTGCACCTGAGGAATGTGATACTTCTGTAAGGACTCACTAAGACAGTGGCCAGTGAATACCAAATACTTATAGCGCGAAGAACAGGCAAGATAAAATAGACTACCTGGGAAACGGCCTCCACTGTGCTACACTGAGTGCATACACAAATCAAGGTATTAGCATAGCCAATTACTTCTTGATGCCTAAGTAAAATTAAGACCACTGATAAAGTGAGGTTAGAAATTGCTGAGTTTGGAGATGGGGTGCTTTGCTCTATTAAGGCGAGGCAGCCTTTTGGGAACTGTTACAGGGGGATTTCAGTGCTACCACCTGAGGGCACTCTGCAAATAAATCCCAGGGAGAATTTAGAACAGAGATTGCTTGTATGAGAAATTACAATTTTGAAATGTCTTATTCCAGCAAGAAGCCTGTTGTAGGTGATGTTTCCCTGAAGCAAAGAAGAGACAGCCTGAGAATGTCAGCCTTCAACTGGCAGCCTTTTGTGTATGGAGGGCTGGCCTCCATCACGGCCGAGTGTGGTAAGGAGCCAGGGCTGCTAGGGTCATTCTGCCTGCTGCACATGGTGGTGTTTGAAACTTTGAGTTGACATTTGGTGTTTGATATGAATGTAGTTCAAGTGCAGAATGTGAGATTATTGAAACATTAATCTCAGAATCCAAACATTTCTTCTTTTGGTAATTTTTTTAAGACAAAATCGTCGTTTTGGCTACTTATTAGTAGTTTAGGGTTCAAAGTTTAGTGGGGAGAAAATTGAGCCTGTTGGCTAAACAGAAGTTGTATGAGTCGTGTTTGGATTGCAACTGTCTGTTTTCCTTGTCCTTTCCCCCATTTTGCCAACTGTTAACCCATCTGGCTGTAAAGAGGTCTGAGAAGCTGAAGGGTCCTTAGGATCTGGATTAGATAGATGTGAGTGTTCAATCACTTTCTAATTATAAACATTACCCAGATCCCATTTGTGACTTTCACGTCAGTTGGGTCCCATATCAGGTCGTGTTTGTTCTGTGTATTGTTTGTTGTCTGGATCATTCATTCAGCAAGTACTGACGGAGCAGCTTTTGAGCACCCTGTGCCGGGCTCAACACTTCACTGCTTCCAGGGCTCAGTTGCTGCTGCCCGGGACAGATGTTGCCCCTGAGGTGCTAAGGAGGGCTGGGCCAAGGGCGGAGATTAGTCACCACCCACCTGCTGGCTTAGGCTGTTTGTCCTGGTGGGTTTTCCGGTTGGCACAGTGAGTCTAGGTTACTGTCTGAAGATGGGTTTTATATATTTAGGTAGACTATTAGACATTTACCTGCTTTATCAGATTTAATTTTAGGCTATAAAACACTCCCACTTAGTGGAAATCCTTTAGAAATGAACTTTTTTACTACCTCTGTTCATTCATGTTGAGCCTACTTTTAGTCCTTATATATGTACATAACAGTTATTTATGTTTTTAAATGGCTTTCCTGTTCCACATTTCTACTTTATAGAGCAATGCAGCCTATCGAATCCTATGTAGAGTAAGATGAAAGTATATAGAAAAAAATATAAAGAAAAGAAAATATATTTATGTATTTTCAGGGGGGTTATGAATCATTTAGTTCCTCAGTTTTTTTAAAGTAGAAAAAGATTGCCATTTCATAATCGGTTTTCTTGGTTTACCTTATGTTTCGTCAATAATATAACACTGTGTACCCTTTATTTAGTGGAATTGCTTTTTATTAAGTAAAATATTACTTTCTTTACATTTTTAAGGTACCTTTCCAATTGATTTAACGAAGACACGCCTCCAGATTCAAGGCCAAACGAATGATGCAAACTTTAAAGAAATTAGGTATCGAGGAATGTTGCATGCCTTGGTGAGGATAGGCAGAGAAGAAGGGCTGAAAGCACTGTATTCAGGGTGAGTGGACCATTGTGCACTTCTGTGTCACTGCTGACCCTTTCCAGTGGATAGACTTCAGACTAAGACTTCACAGCGCAAAAGTAAAAATTTGAGGTGTATTTGTAAAGACTAGTTAGCATGTTAGATTTTCCACTTTCAATTTTAACTTTATTCTGTAGGTATATATTTTATGTAGTAAATGTTTTGGGAAACTATGTTTTTATTATATCAAAGTCCAGATAACAAGATAAAAGTTATATTTGGGGCTGGGTGTAGAGGCTCACGCCTATAATCCTAGCACTCGGGTAGGCTGAGGAGAGTAGATTGCTTGAGCATAGGAGTTTAGAGACCAGCCTGAGCCAGAGCGAGACTCTGTCTCTAAAAATAGCCAGGTGTTGTGGCGGACGCCTGTAGTCCCAGCTACTTGGGAAGCTGAGGCAGGAGGATCACTTGAGCTCAAGAGTTTGAGGTTGCTGTGAGCTATGACACTACAGCTCTCCACGGAGGGTGACAAAGTAAGACTCTGTGTCAACAAACAAAAAAACCCCAAAGTTACATTTGTTTAAACACATCCTGTTTTTTCCCATTTCACTCTTTGAAAATAGCCCTTTCCCTTAGCTATTCTGAATTAGTGTGGTTTATGTCATAGTGAAAATGCTATAGTAGGAGTAAAAACTGTAGAGAACTACTTTTCACTGATTCAAGATTTAATGAGCAGTGTTCTGTGGGTGGCAGACAGGGCCCTGCCTGTATTGGCTGGAGTCCCTGCAGGAAGCAGAACTGGACCTGGTGGCTTAAGTGAACAGACATCAATGAAAGGACTGTTTAAGGGTTAAGGGAGCACGTGAAGGATAGATACCAGGAAACCTAGAAACTAGCAATATGAGAAATTGTTCCCAACCCGAGGACCAAAGGGGCCAGGGCAGGACAAGTGTTCCCAGAGCCACTGCTAGGGGTGGGCCCTCAGGGGAGAGGACAGTGTTGTTGAGGGATAGTGCCTGGGGAGGGAAAGAAATCCCTCTATTGTTTTTCCTTCCTTCACTCTCCTATGGGCAGATTCCACCTGTAAACCAGCTGGGAAGAGAGCCTCAGGGATGCAGGGCGTAAGTGGCAGCCTCTTGCAGCACAGAGGAAGGTGAGGATGGACTGGACAAATGGGGACTGCAGACGTGTAAGCAGGATTACAATGGAGTCTGATAAGCTCTAGAGTATGGCAGAGGGGAGGGGGTCAGTCTGAGAGTGGGGAAGTACTAGATCAGATCTTGAAGGAGCAAGGGGATCAGCCAAGTGAAGCTGGGGAGATCTGTGTTCACCTAGAGCCAGCAACATGTGCAGGAAGGCACGTTACCTTCTAGGAGCTGCAAGTAATTCAGCATGATGTAGTGTGGAAGTCGGGGTGGCCAGAGAGAGCTGGAGCTGCAACAAGGGGCTGGACATGGGTGCCTCATGCCATGCTAAGGGTCTTGGTTTTATCCAGCCTCCCACATGTGACCCACAGCCCTTCTGTGGACCCACCAATCCCTAAAGTTTTTTGTTTCTCAATTGAGCCAATATTGTTAAAATGGGAAATTACACAGCAAAATTTGGGATTTCATCTTGAAAACAATCACCATCAGGCCCACGTTTATTCACTTGGGATAACAATAGCTGGAATTAAGTGTACATTCTTCATTTATGAAACCTCTGGCCCTCTGATGTTTGTGCGCGGGTAGACACTGCCTGCCTCCATTGCAGCACCTGCTTCAGTCATGCTGTAAGCACTGGGGTCTTATTGTAGTCAGAAGACACTTCAGGACTTTAAGGGGGGTGGACTGACACGATCAGGTTTCTTTTGTAAAAGTCACCTGCCTGCCATGCAGAGAAAGAATTCAGAGAAAGTGAACACTAGAAGCAGGGCTGTCATGTAAGCCAGAGATGAGGCTCTGAACTGGTCTTGGGGATGGAGAGAAAGAAGACAGGTTAGAAAATCACTTAGGGTGTAGGACTGATAGTATTATGTGAGGGGGACAGAGGAAAGGGAGGAGACATGGCTAATGTCTCACATCTTGGTTTTGGCCAGTGTATAGCTGGGGGTTTCATGCCTTGGTCTAGGAAACAGGAGAACTGACGGTTTAGAGAAGGTGTCTGGCCCTTGATCTGGAGGTATACATAGGACATCTAAATTGGGAACTTAGGAAGCAGTTGGAAACATGTCTTCACATCAGTGTTGGGAATATAGATTTTGGAGTCTTAAGTCTTTATTTTTTTTTGAGACAGAGTCTCTCTATATTGCCCTTGGTAGAGTGCCATGGTGTCATAACTCACAGCAACCTCAAACTCCAGGGCTTAAGTAGTTCTCTTGTCTCAGCCTCCCAAGGAGCTGAGACTACAGGCGGCCACCACAACTCCCAACTATTTTTTTGTTACAGTTGTTTATCTGGCTGGGGCTGGGTTCGAGCCCGCCACCCTCGTTGTATGTGGCTGGCGCTGTAACCACTGTGCTATGGGCACTGAGCCATAAGCCATAAGTCTTTAGATCAGCAGTTCTCAACCTATGGGTCAAGACCCCTTTTTAACAATGGAAATACATTGTGGCATTAGGAAGGTTGAGAACCACTGTTTTAGATCGTAGGTAAAGCTTTAAAAACAAGTCAGCTCACTCAGGAAGTGTGTGGAAGAAAGAAGAGTAAGGTAGAATTCTGGGCAAGCCTGGTGGACACAGATAGGATGCTGTGGAGACAAGGAAAAAAAGCAGTGGGAGGGCGTGGGGAGTGATGTTATGGCAGAACAGGAGGGGAGACAGCTATAGGTAGGACAGAGGGTGGACAGCTGCAAACAGTGCAGCTGAGATTTATAAGAGCCTACTAGGAAGGCATTTAACTCAGCAACAAAGATGTCTTCAGTCATGTTGGGGAGGGGAGTTTGGAGGGAGAGGGTAGCAGAGACCCAGTCTGCAATTCAGGAAGGAAGTGGGTCATGTAGGAAGAGAGCTGAGGAGTGGTAGTGCCACAAGGTGTGGTGGGTTGGGGAGGATAGCAGGAGGGGAGCATAGGATGGGGGAAAGTTGGTTTGTTTTTCCTGGGATTGTCTTGAACTTGTTTCAGTATTACAGTGGGAAAACGTACAGGGAGAGGAAATAACTGTCCCCCAAGGAGGTGGGGGGTGAGCTCCAGAGAAGCAGTGGAAGGATTTCAGATGCCTGTGGTAGGCCTAGGTGAGGCCAGGCGCTTCGTACTGAGAAAGGAAAGGACTGGCATTTTAGCAGAATGGACAAGTGGAACTCCATCCATGTTCTTATACATTTTCCCTGAAGGTAAATATGACAAGCTGAGCTTTCACTTTGTGAACTAATAATCAGCTCAGATTCGACTGGATTTTTGTAGAATTTTGAACTTTAAGAAATTTTATTTTTTAAATTTTTTTATTTTTTTGAGACAGAGTCTCACTTTGTCACCCTGGGTAGAGTGCCATTGTGTCATAGCAACCTCAAACTCTTGGGTTTAAGCAGTTCTCTTGCCTCAGCCTTCCAAATAGCTGGGACTACAGAGGCCTGCCATGATGCCTGGTTATTTTTAGAGATGAGGTCTCTGTCTCTGGCTCAGGCTGGTCTGGAACCTGTGACCTCAGGCAGTCCACCCATCTTGGCCTCCCAGAGTGCTAGGATTACAGGCCTGAGCCACCTCACCCAGCCTAACAAACCTAGAGTTTGTAGTTTGATTACGGAAGGCACTCTATGTTTGGGTCTTTTAGAGGTTGTAAAATGATTTTTAGATTGCTTTTGTCCTTTTGTCCTTTGCATTGACAGGATTGCCCCTGCAATGTTACGCCAGGCATCCTATGGCACCATCAAGATAGGCACTTACCAGAGCTTAAAGCGACTATTCGTTGAACGTCCAGAAGGTGAGTGGGGAATCTCTTTCCACTGTGGACTGAGTTGGGGGTGGGGTGGTGTCACACCTCACTTCTGAGACACTTGCCAGGGCCCAGGACTGGCCAGGTCTCGGGCCCACCTTAACTCGGTTCCGGACGCGGACCGCTAAGTTACCTTGCTCAGGTCTCTTAGGTGCCTGAGGGCTGTCTACTTTAGCTGGAAAGAGAGAGAGAGTGTCTTAGAGTAAAGCAGTCTTCTTAGAAAGATAGATCTTAGACTTTAGTAGAGCTTGGTAATCTTCAGCAGAGAGACACGGTGCTGGTGTTCTGCAGGCAGAAGAGGAGACAGAGTCAGAGTAAGCGGTCTGTGATAGAATGCGCATGCTCCCGACTGCCTTCTATCTCGCGCCTCAACACCACTGGTGTAGAAACTGCCAATTCACCACTGCTCTCATCTTGCGAGCTCTCATGCTTGTTAGGAGAGCTACATCCCTCTCCATGCCTTTTCCACCAAGGTGTTCCATTGAGCTATACAGTTATTTCTTATAACTCTCACTCCTAGCCATGGGCTATACGGGCTGCTACAGGGTGGGGTTTCTGTCTTTGTGTTCAAGTGGTTTTGGAACAGATTTTCTTCAGCTTATTTGTGACTTTACTACTGTTAAGGAGAACTCAGGGTATTAAATGAATTGTGCTTAAAGCAAGTAAGTTATCAGCTGAACTGAAGGGAGTAACAATTAAGAGGAACCATCTCCACAAGTATATTATTATTATTATTATTATTATTATTATTATTTTGGCCATGAACAGGTTTGAACCCACCACCTCCGGGAGTATATGGGGCCAGTGGCCTACTCCTTGAGCCACAGGTGCTGCCCTCTCCACAAACATTTTAAGGAGCTGTCTTCAGCTCTGAAATGCCTAGGCTAGAAGATATGTTGTTGCCTTTATATCCAACTTAAAATTGTCTAAAATCGTATGAGTTATCTGTTTTTCAGGAAGCAGTGAATACATTCTTTTTTTTTTTTTTTTTTTTTGGATAAATTTCTTTTTTTTATTAAGCCAAATACACATAGATCATGGATATATTTATGCAGATGTGGGGTACAAATTTGTTGATTTTTTTTTTTATATAATCTGATGTGGTTGGATCAAACCAATCAACACTGCTTTCACCTCATTTACTTGTGTTAAGACATTTATGCCAGTACCATGCTGTTTTGATCACTACTGATTTATAGTCTGAGGTCTGCTAGCATAATTCCTCCTGCTTTGTTTTTATTTTTTTATCATATATTTATTTTATTATATTTTTAATGATCTATATAATTTATTTATTTTTTATTTTTATTAATATTAAATCATAGCTGTGTACATTAATGCGATCATGGGGCACCATACACTGGTTTTATAAACAGTTTGACACATTTTCATCACACTGGTTAACATAGCTTTCCTGGCATTTTCTTAGTTACTGTGTTAAGACAATTATATTCTACATTTACTAAGTTTCACATGTACCCTTGTAAGATGCACCGCAGGTGTAATCCCACCAATCACCCTCCCACCACCCATCCTCCCCCCTTCCCTCCCCTCCCTCTCCCCCTTCTCCCTATTCTTAGGTTATAACTGGGTTATATCTTTCATATGAAAGTCAAAAATTAGATTCATAGTAGGGCTGAGTACATTGGATACTTTTTCTTCCATTCTTGAGATACTTTACTAAGAAGAACATGTTCCAGCTCCATCCATGTAAACATGAAAGAGGTAAAGTCTCCATCTTTCTTTAAAGCTGCATAACATTCCATGGTGTACATATACCACAATTTATTAATACATTCATGGATCGATGGGCACTTAGCGGGCTTTTTCCATGACTTAGCAATTGTGAATTGGGCTGCAATAAACATTCTGGCACAAATATCTTTGTTATGATGTGATTTTTGGTCTTCTGGTTATATACCTAGAAGAGGAATTATAGGATTGAGTGGCAGATCTATTTTTAGATCTCTAAGTGTTCTCCATACATCTTTCCAAAAGGAATGTATTAATTTGCATTCCCACCAGCAGTGTAGAAGTGTTCCCTTTTCTCCACATCCATGCCAACATATCTGGTCTTGGGATTTTGTGATAAAGGCTAATCTTACTGGAGTTAGATGATATCTCATAGTAGTTTTGATTTGCATTTCTCTGATCATTAAAAATGACGAGCATTTTTTCATATGTCTGTAGGCCATGCACATGTCTTCTTCAGAGAAGTTTCTCTTCAAATTCTTTGCCGAACCTGCGATGGGATCACTTGTTCTTTTCTTTCTTATACATTTGAGTTCTCTGTGGATTCTGGTTATTAAACCTTTTCGAAGACATAACCTGCAAATATCTTCCATTCTGAAGGCTGTTTGCTTGCTTTACTTACTGTGTTCTTGGCTGTGCAGAAGATTTTTATTTGATCAGGTCTCAGTAGTGTATTTTTGAAGCTTCTTCAATTGCCCACGGGGTCCTCCTCATAAAGTACTCGCCCAGACCAATTTCTTCAAGGGTTATCCCTGCAGTCTCTTCTAGTATTTTTATGGTTTTATGTCTTAAGTTTAAATATTTAATTCAGTGAGGTTCTATCTTAGTTAATGGTGAAAGTTTGGGTCCAGTTTCAGTCTTCTTCAAGTTGCCACCTAGTTGACCCAGCACCATTTGTTAAGTAGGGAATCTTTTCCCCATTGAATGTTTTTAATTGGCTTGTCAAAGATTAAATAACCATAAGTAGGTGGATTCATCTCTTGGTTCCCTATTCTGTTCCAGACATCTACTTCTCTGTTTTTGTGCCAGTACCATGCTGATTTAATCAGTATCAGTTTGTAGTATAGTCTGAGGTCTGGTAGCGTGATTTCTCCTGCTTTGTTTTCATTTCTGCGTAATGTCTTGGCTATTGGAGTTTTTTTCTGATTCCATATATAAAAAAATATTGTTTTTTTAAGATCTTTAAAATATGACAGTGGAGCTTTAAAAGAGATTGCATTAAAATTATATATTGCTTGTGTAGTATGGACTTTTTTTAAACTTGTTTTATTTTATTTTATTTTATTTTCATTAAATCATAGCTGCATACATTGATATGATCATGGGGCATCATACACTACCTTCACAGACCGTTTGACACATTTTCATCACAATCATTAACATAGCCTTCTTGGCATTTTCCCAGTTACCATTCCAAGACATTTACATTCCACATTTACTAAGTTTCATATATACCCTTGTAAGAGGCCCCTCAGGTGTAATCCCACTAGTACCCCTCTCTCCACCCGTCTCCCCCCTCCCTCCTCTCCTTTTCCCCCTTTGCCCCATTCTTAGGTTGTAACTGGGTTATAGCTTTCATGTGAAAGCCCTAAATTAGTTTCTTAGTAGGGGTCAGTACATTGGGTACTTTTTCTTCCATTCTTGAGATACTTTACTAAGAAGAATATGCTCCAGCTCCATCCATGTAAACATGAAAGAGGTAAAGTCTCCATCTTTCTTTAAGGCCGCACAATATTCCATGGTGTACATATACCACAATTTATGA
>CAUYPK010046266.1:0-15306 GCA_963574355.1 Loris lydekkerianus
GGGAAAGGGCCAAGGAAGGGGAAGGGAGTGGGGAGGTTTTGGTGGAGGGAGGGTAATGGGTGGGGCCACATCTATGGTGCATCTTAGAATGGGTACAGGCGATTGCACTAATGTACACAGCTATGATTTAACAATAAAAAAAAAAAATGTACAGTATGCTGAGAGGTAATAAAATTTAATTAAGGAGTATAAATTATATTCAGAATACTTTATGACCATCCTCTATAACTGTCTTGTTATTTTTAGTACACCATGTAAGCATTTTGAAGTGCCTATATGTTATTAATTCTAACATAAAATGTTTTTTATTGTCAGTTTCATCAATTCAAATAAATTTTCAAATAAAATATGGTGTTCATAGTTACCATCTTTGAATGAAGCATTTTTACCATTCATTTTGAATTAAATCATTTTACTGTTTTGCTTTAGTTGAAGTTATACAAAAATAAGAACATAAGTATTCTTTGTTGCATGGATTTATTTATCTATCAGTTTTTGGATGTCTATTGCGTGTTAGTCACTGGGTACAGAGTAAAAGCTGAGAATGTCGAAGTTTGTCCATCTTGACACTAAAAATATATTGTAAAGCGTGAATTACATTTAAGATGCCAACCAGTACGGCAACAAAACATTCAGTGAGTTGTCTGTATTCCAGCAACTAATGTGAAACAAAAAATATGTACAAGATAACCATCCTTTAAAATAGGCTATAACAGGCAGCGCAGGTGTCTCAGTGGGTAGGGCGCCGGCCCCATAAGAAGGCTGGCGGCTTCAAACCCAGCCCCTGCCAAACAGCAACAAAAAATAGCCGGGCATTGTGGTGGGCGCCTGTAGTCCCAGCTACGTGGGAGGCAGAGGCAGGAGAATCGCCTAAGCCCAGGAGTTGGAGGTTGCTGTGAGCTGTGGTGCCATGTCACTCTACTGAGGGTGATAAAGTGAGACTCTGTCTCTAAATAAATACATAAATATATAAATAAATAAAAATAGGATATAACTAGCACCATCATAAGGAAATAAAATGTTAGAAAAGTACAAACGGGAAGGTGATTGATTTTGGCTGATACAGTCAAGGAAAGCTTCCTAGAGAGGTAGGATTTGCCTTGATAACTATGCTGGTTTTTGTGGAACCAAGGCAGATGAGAACCACTCACTTGTGGAGGGGAAGGAAGCATAGGAGCTGCACTAGTGAGATGCAAGCGAGGGAACGGGACACTGGTGAGCGAGCAGGTGTGCAGAGAATCCACACTCAGGACCGCTGGCCCAGGCTGGACAGTCCTGGTGTTAGGGAATCTCCTTTCCTTTACCTATCAAATGGGTGAAATAGTACTTGTAACGTAGTGTTAAGTCAGGCATAAAGGTGAGTTGGTACACAATTAGTGTCATAGAAATGTTTTATCAATTTTAAAGTCTAAATATTTAGAGCTCCCACTCCCTTCATACACACACACAAACAGAAAACACACTTTCCTTGACTGTACATCAAAGTTATTACTAAAAAGCTATATAACAGTTTACATGGACACATCAATATTTAAGCTAGAAATTAGAAGTAAATATCCTTTTACAAATATAACCTCAATGACAGGACAAGCCCACACCTAATGCTACATTTGGGTATACACTTACCAATTTATATGACTTGTGTAAACTCTTAGGCTTGGGAAATTGTTATATGAGAAATGAATCCTTGTGTTAAACAGAAACACAGAACAAATGTAAGCCAATAATCGATATAAGATTGGAAATTCAAATTTAGATTAGAACATGGAGTATCCAGGATATATATGTATTACTATATTACTATTATTATTATTATTATTATTATTATTTTGCTTGCAGTTTGGCTGGGCCTAGGTTCAAACCCACCACCCTCGGCATATGGGGCCAGTGCCCTACCCACGGAGCCACAGGTGCCACCCTATCCAGGAAATGAGCGTATTGCAAGGGTACAAGTCAAATCTGTCAAGAGTAGAACATAAATGTCTTAACACAATAATCAAGTAAATGAGGTGAAAGCTATGTTGATTGGTTTGATGTAAGCACACCAGATTGTATAAAAAAATCAATACATTGTACCCCACATATGCGTAAATGTAGTCATGATCTATGTATATGTGACTTAATAAAAAAAGAAAAAAAATTGAAGAAATAATGACAAAAAATATTTTCAAAATGTAATAAAAATTGTAAATTCACAGGAAAAAAAAAAAAAAAGAAATGGCATTAAAACATAGACTCAAATATGACTGCCCACCAGGTTTTCTTGTCTCCCTCAGAGCTAACGCTCATCACTTCTTAAAGTCTTAAGAATAATGCTCTATGATTATTCTTAGGTCAATGCTTTTACACTTTAACGAGAGCTCTTTCTGCGTGGTTTAGTGTCCTTGCTCTTAGTAAACTGTTTAAATGAAACAGTTAGTTTATTGCAAAAAAAAAAAAAAAAAAAAAAAAAAGAATTTTGTCAGTTACCTAACAAGTGCCAAGTCTATGATAAATATTCAAACATAATTTTCAATTCAATTGATGAGAAGATGCTATTTTAAAAGGTTGGTTAATTATTTAAAATATTCATTTAATGTTTTTCCACACAGTAGCTTTCACAAGATGATTTCAAAATAATAATTCAGTAAAACGTGCTTTCTGTCAAGCCTCTATTCCTGCTTATAGAGGTAGGTTTCTTGATAAAACAGGAAATTAATAATATTCTCAATATTTGTAGAAGGGTTTATGCTTATTTAATTCACACTAGAGAATATTATTTAGCCACATTGCAATGTTTTCCTTTAGCTTATGATAAACTATAGAGAAACTTTGAACATAGATTTTTAACATGCTAGACACAATATTGAGGTACAAAGTCGGCTTTCTGTGGACCTTGACTCCTGGGCAGGTCTAAAACCAAGTTAGAGTCACACCAAGTATGTGACCCTCAAAGTTCCAAAGTTTGCCTGGAGCCTGGCTTCTCTGCCTCCCCTAAGCCATAATTGCACTTGGACTGGTTTACTGTGACTTGCTCAGTATACCATGTATTCATTTATTAAGTGTGAATCTACTTGAGGTCTGCTATATGCAGAGAATATTCAAGATCAGAGAATGAAGCTCTACACAAGATAACTTCTTTATTCTCAAAGACACGTTTGTTAAGTAATGGCAGATAAAAATATCTAACAGAATCTAGTGGAAACAGTGCAGCAGGCACAGTGAGAGAGCTCGGAAAGGGCAGTTTGTCCTGTCTTATAGTCCAGGGGAGTGTTCAGGAAGAAAGTGGAGAGTACTTGAGGTATAAAGGAAGACTCGCCTAGTGAAGAAGGAGAGGTGGGAATCCGGCGGGAGGGGACAGATGTAATGAGTGTGCAGCTCCTGGGCAGGCTGTGGGTTTGTAAGGCGCTCCTAAAGCAGCAGTTCTCAACCTGTGCGTTGCAAACCCTTTGTAACAATGAAAATGCATCGCAGCATCAGGAAGTTCGAGAACCACTGTCCTCAACAGTTTATGGGTCGTGAGGTGCTTCTAGAGCAGCTATGGTTTTCCAGGTTCTCCTAGACCAGGGGTCCTCAAACTGCGGCCCGTGGGCCACATGAAGCCATGTGGATTGTATTTATTCCCGTTTTGTTTTTTACTTCAAAATAAGATATGTACAGTGTGCATAGGAATTTGTTCATAGTTTTTTTTTTTTTTTTTTTTTTTAACTGTAGTCCGGCCCTCCAACGGTCTGAGGGACAGTGAACTGGCCCCCTGTTTAAAAAGTTCGAGGACGCCTGACCTAGACAGACTAGGAGTTGCCAGGTAGCCCCAGGGGGGGACAGGAGGTGCAGGGAAGGACCCTGGAAAACTAAAACTCATCCTCCCAGAAATAAAAGCCCCTATTTAAGGAAATGTAAAGAAATGTGCCACAGGTGTAAAAGATAATTCAGAAATAAGTGTAGCAACCTATGTAACAGAATATGTAGCAGCTTACGTAACAACATATGTAGTGATCTATATAACAACCTATGTAGCAAGGTGAGTAGGAACAGGACAGCAGGATTGCAGAGACAAAGTGGCAATTACTGGAAGTTAATGATCAGACTTTGGCAGTTGGAAATTGGTCTGTGGAACTCCAGTGAAGGGGGTGGGGCTGGGGGAGGGGCGCATGTTCTCAATAAATAGCAGCTGTGGAGGTTGCTTGGGGCCTTTTCCCCGACACCACTAGCAGGGCGAGGCCCACCTCCTGCAAGCTTCCAGCTTACGATCCATTGTCCAGTCTGCTTCCTTGGTGACGGCACCGACAAATAAGCTCTCCAAAATAATACAGGCATCATTATTAGAATAAAATCTCCCAAAAGGATGGCTATGAAGAGCTTAACACACTATTAAATTTCCCCTTCTTTCACCTTGGGTATTTGATTTTAATATATTTGAACAAATTTGACTTGAAAAAGTGAAAAAAAACAATGCTTGGCAACTAAACAAGGAGACTTTGGAGAAGATTAGCATACATGATATTATACATCATATGTAAAACACAATTATATGTTTTTGTTGACCTTTTGATCATAATCAGAGCAGTATTATATAAATAAAAATGTAATATCTGATATCTGTGACCATGATGATAGGTGCACACTATGTTCCATGAATCAGAAAACTTGGCTGAGACCTTTGAGGATTTCTACATTCATAATCTAAATAATTATCTCATTAATTCACGGGAAACAACTCTTTAATCACAGCTGAAATATGTGACTCAAAATTATGGAAAAGTATATGAAATAAAACTAGGTTGCTTTAAGTACTAATGTTCAAGTTATTTTTGTTAAATATCTTAATATCTCTTAAGTAAGGATATATATGGATACACAACAACACACATTTGCACATAATTGACCTACATTTTGAAAAGTGATTATAAGTCTTTTAGCTACTCATAGCTGAAAATAAATACCTAACTTGTTTTAATTTATTTGAAATCTACTGAACTTCTGCTACCCATAAAGTTTAAGCTAGGCATTACATGTACAGTGACTGAATACTGAACTCCCACCCTGCCCCTCAAAATGGTCAAATATTGCTCTGATGGAGGGCATGGTGGCTCACACCTGTAATCCTACCACTCTGAGAGGCTGAGTTGGATCACTGGAGCTCAAGAGTTTGAAACCAGCTTGAACAAAAGCAAGACCCCATATATACTCTAAATAGAGACTATTAGCCAGACATTGTGGCAGGCACCAGTAGCCCAACTACTCGATAGGCTGCTGCAAGAGGGTTACTTGAGTCCTGGGGGTTTGAGGTTGCTGTGAGACAGATACCATGGCACTCTTGCCTGATCAACAGAGTGAGACTCTGTCTCGAAACAAAAAGTCCTCTTGGCATGACAGAAGAAAGTTATTGATTAGAAAGTATTTGTGGATAAATATATGCTTTCCGGCAAGGTTAAGAACTCTGAAGGAAGTAGGAGAACGTAGCAACAACAGGTAATCTAGTTTGGGCAATAGCACAAAACTTCCTCGGGAAAGTGCCCCTGACTCGGGTGTAAAGGGTGGGCAGGATTTCTTATCCATATTGGTTTTGGTAGGTTATGCATAAATATTTGTTGAATAAAAGAGTAAACTTTGTACCTTCGCTCACATTCTATCCATTAATAAATTACAAATATAATTTTAACAACTTTGTTCCCTAAGGACCATTTTCCATTCTGGTTACTAAGGAAGCACATTATTAAAACCAAGTTTCGTTTTAATATCAAGGCCCTTAAGAATAGATCCTGACGGTAGACATTGAAAAGGCATGCAAAGTGTGTACGGCGTTCATCACAGAGAAGAGGCATTTAAATTACACTTTGGATCAGGAAGCACTTGAATATTAAAATCTTTTTGTTCCTTTTTGTTTTGTTTTGATGTTACAGCTTACACAGACGCCAAGCACCACTTGCACTGTGACTTGTCAGCACGCATATGAGAAAGTGGAGATGATGTGGTAGGGTTTGAAAGGAAGGTAGTTTTTCCCAGAAATTTAGAATAGTGAGTCTACAAATTCAGAGATCCAGCATGTTTTAAGGGACTCCCACTAATCATGAACAAATTAAGAGACAGAGAGCATCTTAGATGTGAACTTGTTTTGAATATATATGCATTTTTAAACTCCTATTAACCAAACATTCACATTTTACATAATAAATACGGGTCATGTCCATTATTCTTGAATGAGCTCTGAGATGGTGCTGCTCAAGACACTGAGACCCAAAGTTAAATAACATTTCTTATACTCCAGGGATCTCAGGTAGAAACAAAGGGAAGTTTCAGATCACTGAATAGTTGAACTCGCTAAATAATACAAAGACCAAAACTCTTACTAAGCATATTTATACAGAGTCTGAATTGATGGCAAATGTTAATTAACCTGTGCTGTCTCATTTTTTTTTTTTTTTTCATTCTGGTACATGATCATTTTATGTCCAGCAATATTTTAATATAAGTGCAATGTAGATCATTTATAGCATTGATATTAGAATAGTCCCAGCTACAATGTGTCATGAAAATCAATGTTCAAAAGAGTCTTTATCCTTCATTGGGAGAGAACAAGGCCCCATCTCACAGTAATCATAAGGAGCTCTGTCCTTCAGCTTTTAATGTTTAATTTAGAGGTTATTCAGACATTTGAACTGTTTATCTTTGAGTTCTAAGTAGGAGGTGGAAGAAGCAGAAATTGTATCTGCTCACGTTTTCTTCCCCATGTGTGAAAGGACCAGAGGTAGAGAGAGAAGGGTGACGGTCACCTCCCTGCACCTCCATGGTGGCCACCACTGGGCTAGTTTCTGTATAACAAAGGTGTGGTCTGAGTAAGCGTTTATCTAGTTCTTATTTTGCTTTCTCTTTTAGTAAACATTGTGGGGATTTATGAGCTTTGAGAAATAGACAATTTTTAAAACTACAGCTGGTAAAATCATGGCTTTGTTCACTCCCTCATCCATCCAACTCTTGTCATTCCAGTTCCACGAAATAAACCAAATAAATGTTCCTGAACAAATAATGTTACATGCATTCCTATTTAGATAATTAAATCAGAGGGAGTATCAAATGAAGCCATTTGGAGAAAAACATGAGGATTGGCTGAAATTTCTACTACAGAGAACCTGTCTCTGCACAAGACACTGGCTTCCAGGGTCTTCATGTGTTAACCTCAATGAAGTCTCATGAGAAGAACTGCGCACTTATTGAATATTTTATGGTCAGGTTGCAATCTTCTCTTAAATTCATTATTAGGTTATTCAAAGAAGACAACGATAAAAAAAAAAATTAATAAGATTAAACAGGAAGCAGCTTTAAGAATCATGCTTCATGATGCAATTATATGGATAGTTTGAAATCAGAAAACCGTAGAGAATCATGTTTTCAGGTGTAAATTCTCCAAATGTATATGTCATATTTCTGTCTTTTTTTTTTTTTTTTTTTTACTAAAAGTGAATACTCACCAGCTCTTTTATATCATTACTGTTTAAAATTTACCACCTCGGTGATTATGGGACAAACCATATCATAGTAGGTTCCTGTTGCGATGCTTGATAGTCCCTCTTTGCCTACAAGATTAGTTCCTTATTACGATATTTGAAGTCCTTTGTTACTGGGTTATCGTAGGTTTTCACTGACTGTTTGTGAAACTGATGGATTAATTGCTTAGTCAGTATCACACAAAGTTTTGTTAACCTTAGCTCACAGATCTTTATTTTGGATCAGCCAAAGGCAGCTGGTTTTCTTAGTAAAAACAAGCATTCCCTGTCTTTTATCAGCTTTCTGAAGGAAATACACAGTCTTTCTAAAATATGATGAAAAACATGAAAGCATGAAAGGTGACCATTTGCCCCGCTGTCTGACTCTCGCTGCATCTATAACACGCAATGTGAATATAGAGCACAGCTGGGACACGTGATAAGAACGGAGAGGAAGGCAACCTGAATGTGGTGTATACTTCCAAACTCAACTGACAAAAGTAGCATTTCCTTTGTCATGAAGGATTAGGACACCCCAGAAAGATAACCCTCTTTAACACAGAGTGAGACCTCAATGATCCTTCTTGGAGACAATCTGAACAGGAAGGGATTGGGAGACAGATGGAGAGGAGAGAGCTGTGTGGCCAGATGGAGGCAGACACACTTCATCTGCCTTCAGAATTCCCTTCTGATTTGGCTGTGCCCTCAGTGACAACATGCCCAAATCCTGTCTCGATGCACTTGCCCACACTGGAGGGTCTAAACCGCACCAGGCATTCGCTGGTCTCGCCCATGGTCACTCCACGGCCAGGTTCAGTTTCTCCCCTTCTATGCATTTTGCCACTTGTCGTACATCTTCTCTCTTCAGGCCCCTTCCCTGTTCACCGCCTCTCTGATTTCCCAGTAACTATTAGCTGGTCTTTCCTTGCCACTTTTATTATTAACAATCTGTTCTCCATTGAAGTTTGAATAATTTTTTCAGAATGTAAAAGTGATTAGATTTCACATTGATGAAAACCTTTTAAAAACATCTGATCCTTCCTAAAAATAAAGACCCATATCTCTGCTGTGGATTACTTGGGGTCCTACCAACATTCCCAAGAGGCCATGACAGCTCCTTATTCCGTTTCACTGAAGCTACAAGTTGGTTTGGCCTGCCAAGCTCACCCGCCCCACTGTTGTGTGTTCTCTGTAACGCTTTTTTCCTGGAAGACAACATCCTCACCTCTGAACACAGCACACTCCACCACCACCACCCTACCTGGCCATAGTCAGCTTTTAGCACCATCAGTGTACACCGAAAAAAGACTCAGCCCTCAACAGGGGAAGGACGCTGATTGCTCAGGACCCTGCCTTGCCAAAGACCAACACTCAAGAAGGTGTGAATAAATCAGCAGAAGTAAAACCTGCTGCAAACCTAATTTTCACAGATTTATAATGATCCCTATCACACTATTTAATATCAAAAATAAGGTAAAACCCACAAGTCCAGAGAACAGCATATGCTATATAAATACCATATACAACTTAATGGTTAACGTCAATACAGTCTAACTATTAACACTACAGCTATTTTATAAAGCTTCAAATTAATCATTAAGAGTGAAAATGATTCCAGTTTCTCAAATTATGATAGGAATGTTTCATTATTTAAAAGTAATTATTTACAGAGGTGACTGATGTAAGATTGAATTAGTGAACGCAACATGGAATTATCACCGAATGTCGAAAACCTAAAATCTAGTACTGACAAGGCAGCAAGGGCATTATGAGAAACACTGGATTCAAAGGTAAAATGCAAGAGAGACGCTAGACAGGTAAATCCTGTGATCTCCAAACATTGGCAGAGAGGTCTCAGCCGGCAGGTGTCAGCCCGCTAAGCATGGCTAAAAGGGTTTCTTCAATTGAAGCCAATTTCAGATGAAGCAATCATCTGATTTGTATGTGTGTGTGTGTGCTAATTCTGGGCCGCTTCCTTTGGTTTATGCTAACCCAGTTTTGCAGGATCCTGGTAACCTATTTACTCTCTTATTAAGTGGATCAGATTTAATATGATCTATAGGTCTTACCAATACATCCGTGAGATATTACCTAAGTTACCCTGAATGGTTAGAAATATTCAATACGCTGATAGCATTGCCATGAGGCAAAAGTAACATCACTCCAGAATTCCTAAAAATAGCGGAAAATGTGCCCAAGATAGTTAAGATCTCGTGGATGCCTTTTGTGCTATTGGCAGGACCAACTTGGTCTCTAAAGTGATAGGTCAGGAATCATCTAAATGAGAATGTTTAACATGCTCTTAAATGCCATATAAATGCCGCAGCTGTAAAAACTAATCCTGTGAACAACATCGGACTGCTCTCTTCTTTATCCGTCTGTCCCTTTCTTAGTCTTAAGACGTATACTTTTCTTTTACTTTTTCAAATCTATTTTCCATGTGTAAGTGCCTCTTCGGTCTGATCAGTGACAATAACACAACGTAGTTGCACAGGACTCATACGTGAACGTGCTGGCTTCCGTGGGATGGAGTTAGGAACCATCAGTGACTGAGGATGTGGGCTGTGCAGGTTTGCGGAGCTGATTTTAAGGCAATATCCCCCTGAGTCGTGGGAAAGGCAGAGAGACAGAGGAAACCACCCAAAGCGGCAAAGAACAGGACACAAAGGTACAGAGGACATAAACCGCTGTGAAACAAGGTGGCTGCACCTACAGAGGGTCAGCGTTTGCTTGTCCGTTTGTTTGTTTTATTATTTATGTGCTGCCCGTTCTGACTTCATAAAATGCCACAAAGCAGCAGCATTACGTGAACTAAAGACAGAAAGAGAGAGAGAGACAGGGCGGAAGGGATTGTTGCTTCAAGGAATATTCACCTGTGGTTTCGAACCTGTCTCTAGAGCAGCGGTTCTCAACCTGTGGGTCACGACCCCTTTTTTCCATTTGTAACAATGCAGCAATTAGGAAGGCTGAGAACCACTGCTCTAGAGGAAAGGTTTGAAAGAAGAGCTTCTCAGCGGAGTTTTCACGTACACCCAGCGAAAGTGCCGTTCAAACCTGCTATCTCATGATAGTGGTGGAGGCAGATGTGCAAAGTACTTTATTGCTCTCCGAGAGGATTGTTCAAAGGGCGCTGGTCTAGTTTCACCTACAGTTGTAATAGTTCTGAGCATGCTCTGTGATGGGGGAGTGAAACTCTGTCATTAACACAGACAGCTGTGCTCCGCACTGCAGAAAACAGGTTTTACACCTTTCCTCGTGGAGATTGACTGTAATTCCAAAGGGAGCACATTTTAGGAAAACTGAATGCCCGCCCCATATGCAGACGCTTCAAAGCAAATGGGAGCTGGCTGCCCTGATCTTCTTCAGGGATCTGGGCACACGCAGGTGGAAGTTGCCAGTTCACTAAGTCTGCTGTTGTTACCGTTTCTTCACTTCCCCAAATACTGAACCAGGAGATGTCAGTGGATGGAAGATGCTGAGAGAGTATCTTGGATTTGAGTTGGTTCTTATTTAAGGAACACAGAAGCGAAAAGAAAAACAAAATAGAAGTTCTGGTATTGGGATATATATACAGTCTCAGTGAGAGATTTCCTCAAGCCTTCCAAAAGCAGAAATAGAAAGGTTGAATTACCAACTTTGAAAGGGAGGCACGAATAAATATCTGGTCACACAGGATCACGTGGGTCCTGTGTCAAGATAAAACAAATGCAAAACTCCCTGTGCCCACTGGACTCTGCCTGCTGAGATGCAGCGTGAATGTCAGTGACTGCAAACACCACTTCCTTATTTCATTCTACTGACAATTAATTGCGGGAATCAATAATTTTGAAATTGAAGCTTCTTTCAAACCTTCTAGGTTGCTAAGTGATCTGACCCTAAGGAGTGTTGTTCTGTACATTAAATCAAGGAGTCGAGGGTGGTGACCAAGTGGTGCTGGCACCTGCCAAAGAGTCAGCCATGGGGAGAGCCCTGTTCATGCGGAGGGTCACGTCTGTCAACGTCTGGATCATGAGTGTTCAATTTCAAGTTGTTGGCTTCCCTGCAAACTGAAAGAATCACCTTCAGGTTGAGCCTTTGGGAAGGAGGAGAGGATCTGGGAGAAATTATAGAAAAGGGCCACAGTCCAGCAGGGCTTGGTGGGGAGGGGAGTGAGGAACAGGCCACGGGCCTTCCGGAAGGTAGGCTGCTGCAGAACCAACTCGCAGTAGGCTAGTTTCATTGGAGAAAAGGCATAAAAATGTATTTTATGTGTATCCATGACAGCCTTCAAAATAAATGCCCCAGCATGCAGGGGAGATTGTGCATTTTTATGCTTAGTTTCAACAAATGATCAGCCATGTAGAAATCCAGTTAGAAGAAAAGGGGTAGACAAATGCTAGTTGACTGAGGGGTGAGCCCTTCTGTCCAGATTCCTCTGGGCACCCTGAGAGCCACCTTCCTCGGGGTGTGGGCAGGGCCCTTGGTTGAACAGGGGTCTTATGACCTACAGTCAAACAAGGCACGGCAGATCCTATTTTCCACAGAATAATTTTAGTTTGTATGGGTGGCTTTTAGAGACATGTTGTGGTATCTTTGACTTGCTTTGGGGAAGAATGATTCTATCTCTCTGGCTAGACTGAGAGGGCGGGGGAAGGTCAGAGAAAATCCTTTTGCTTCTGCGGCAGCTTCTGAGACCTTCTAACGCACCCCACACCATTAGGCTCTCAAAGCCAGAGGAACTATCAGGTGTCAGGAAATTGGGTTTTACAAAGAATGTGAATGAGCCTCGAGCCAATTTAATTTTAAGTATAAAAGATAGCGTACCTCTGAATCAGAAGGCTTCCAGCAGCCTCAGAGTGTGGGGAGCCTGGTGCAGCTTCCCTTCCTGAGCTGTGTGTGGAAGGCCAGATAAAGACCGTCCCCCTGTACCTTGCCAGACCCAAGTCAGGTGTCTGTTTACATCATGATGAATGAATTTCATTTAAAAATATTCCTAAGAGTGAATTTAGATTTGAGAATCTAATCTGTTATCAACAACTACTTCCAGTGTAGAATTTTATAAACCTAGTTACTAATTTAGGTAGTCTTTTTTTTAATTTATTTTTTATTTTTAGGAAATGAATGAAATTCTATACATACTCATGTTCAGAAACTTAGGAAACGGCCCTGCACCAAATTCTTGGTTTCCATTTTCTCTCATGTAAAATAACAGGCTCAAACTATTTCAGGGAGAGAAATAGTCTTACATTTTGGCATTTCCTGCAATCAATTGGTGGTGGCTGTATGCAGCACTGCGTTGAGAAAGATGATGAAACTGCCTCCAGACTCAGAAGGAAAATTGTTAATATTGATCTTAAATATCACGCCATAGGCAGGATAATGGAAACAGTGAATGAGAAGAGTACTTTGTATTTGCCATCTGGGGCGAGATAGTCTTTCAGAGTCTTTTTTAAATGTGAACATTCATGATTCTATTGTTAGATAAAAATCACCTGCTTTCTTAATTGCTGGCTTTTAAACATGTTTGGGAAAAAGTAAATAGACTATATCCTGCAAACATACCAGGAGTTTCTCATTAATATGTTTCTCGGAGTTAAGACAGAAGAAAAACTAATATATCAAAGTGGCCTAAAACACTCTGGCTAAGAACAAACAAACAAACAAAAATCCATGCTGGCTTAAGAATTAAAAAAAAAAAAAAAAAAAAAATGCCAGCTTAAGAGTAAAAAAAAAAAAAAAAGACTCACACCGGTTTTAGTTAATTTTCCTTTAATTGTATCCCAGAAGAGAGTCACTCAGGGCAGGTTGCGATGCTCACCCTCAAAGGTCCATCCCAGACACTGTTCTGAGTGGTGGGTGGTGTGTCCCACTGTGTGACCAAAGTTGGTCCCTGGAACCACATCCATGAGAGGGGAAGCAGAAGTGAAGACTAAGCAGTGACTTTTCAAAAGGTGCGGTGACAGCTGCGTGCATTGCTTCTCAGGGCATTTTGCGGCTCTTCACGTTGTCACACCTATGAAAAGAAAGCTGTGAAAAAAATCAGTTCCTAGCCGAGTGCCCACCTGCCCACAGAAACCTGGGGTCGTCCCAGTGCTGAGGACCCATGCAGGGGAACGCGGCAGCCTTCACTTTGCCCCGCTGTTCTGTGTTCACAACTTCTGTGAGGCTTAAAACACTTAACAAGGGTTAAAAGACACCAAAATTTACCTGGAAGTAAGCATAACCTTGTAAATTTGAAAATACAAGATGATTCTGAAAACTTTATGCAAAATTAGCTTACAAAGATCAAGTCGAGGGTAAACCAGATTTCCCAGTCCTGTGACTGTTTGTTGAGGTGCAGAGAAACACTTTACATCATCTCCACTGTCACATTCCCCTGAGAGCAGTGAGATGTGCATCCCGAGCCTGGTTGTTGCTTGATTTCATGGGAACGAAGAGTAAGGCACCTGAGGACCTTACTAGGAGTAAGGCACCTGCTTTAACACCAGTTCTGCAATTACTCTGACAATCGGGGATCAGCATAAAAAGAGCAATAATTTGTGCACAGGTAGATGGACAATCAAACAGCTAATTGCAATGATTTTTAAAATCATTTCATGGGAAAAAAAGCCATTTGCCTCTATTACCAATCAAATCATATTTAATTATATATTTAGAAAGACAAGCTTGTGCTTTGAATTCAGTGTGAAAGGAAAGGCATTCATTTCTTTTTCCCACAGCATTTCCATTCTGAGGCCTTGCCTCCTGCTTTACATGAGTGTAGTTAAGTTGATTTTATATTTATATGAAAATTGGGAATGTTATAGCATAACAAAGTAATAGATTATGCATCTAAATGAACTAGTCAACAAACAACAAAAAATGGGAGAGTATTTACAGCTTCGGACGAAATTATTAAAATAAAAATGAGACATACACATGTGTAAGCAGAAAACTATCCCTTCTTCAATGGCTTTTATAAATATAATTATTTAGTTTTGTACTCAGCATAAACTTTATTAAATGCCAGTTTTTATGGGGCTGTGTTAGGAGCAATGTAAGCTCTTGTAGGTTTCTGCACTCCTAGACATTCAGTACTGTCCAAATCAGCATCACCATGGAAGCAAAAAAAAAAAAAAAAAAAACAAGAAAAAGTTCTAATTCCTTCTTTATGCTGGGCCTTTAATCTCATGGACTGCAAAGCTTGGCTATCATCCATAACGTTTTATATAGGGAGTCGCACATTGCTGGGAGGGCCTGGCCTACATTTGCTCAATAAATGTAATTATCCTTCCTTTGTCTTCTGGATAAAACAAAATTGTTTTCTAGGCCTTTATTTTATCATAACTGAATCATCTAAAATTTCTGCTGGGATATGCTGTCCAATCCCTATGTAGCAACAACAAAAACAAAGCCTAACCATTCTTCTTTTTCTCTGCCACATTAGCTCTCTATTTCCTTGGAAATTAAGTTTATCGAGTTTTCATTCAAACTCCCTTTTATCTGAATCCTCTGCTTAGAGCTTCTACTCCAGATAAGCCACTTTTTGTGCCATTTCTTACACAGAATTCAGTTATTCATTTTATAAACACACATTGACGATAATACACTTGAGAATATATATATATTTTTTTTTAATTTTTTTTTATTATAGATAAAAATATGCACCATAGATGTGGCCCGACCCATCACCCTCCCTCCACCCAAACCTCCCCCCTCCCTTCCCCTTCCTTGGTCCTTTCCCCATAGTCTTGTGCTATAGTTGGGTTACAGCCTTCATGTGAAAGCTATAGTTTAGCTTCATAGTAGGGCTGAGTACATTGGATACTTTTTCTTCCATTCCTGGGATACTTTGCTAAGGAGAATGTGTTCCAGCTCCATCCAT
>CAUYPK010046268.1:0-30020 GCA_963574355.1 Loris lydekkerianus
TTGGCTGTATCTAGGTAGAGGCAGTTTCAGGCCGGGCCTTGCTGAGTCGTTGCTACATGGAAGTAGCTCGATGGATCTACTTCTAGTCAGGCTTGGGAAGTTGCACTAGGCCTCAGGCACATGGCAGGGCCCAACAATTCCCTCTTTTGTTTTTTGTATGGCGGAAAAACATAGCCTCTGTCTTAGTTCTGAAAATTTCATTACAACCTTTGATATAATTTGGCATGAAAACTTTGCAGAGCCAAATTTACAGATAATTAGCTTCAAATAAAAGCATTGTTTAAATAATTATTTTGGGCCAGGCACAGTGGCTCATGCCTGTAACCCTAGCACTCTGGGAGACTGGGGCAGGTGGATTGCTTGAGCTCAGGAGTTCGAGACCAGCCTGAGCAAGAGCAAGACCACGTCTCTACTGAAAATAGAAAATTGAGGCAACAGGATCACTTGAGCCCAAGAGTTGGAGGTTGCTGTAAGCTATGGATGTCATAGCACTCTACCTAGGGCGACAGCTTGAGACTGTCTCAAAAATAAATAAATAAATAAAATAATTATTTCATTGAAGGATTGGCAGGGAAGCTTATTAAGTACATATTTTTCCCACATAAGACTCTGTTTAACTTTTCTTTTGATATATCCGTTCCTATTCCAAATAATTAATGAAAAACATACCAAATTTCCCCATTTTCTACCTTTACCTTGGAGGCCAGTAGTTGAAGTATCTGATTCTGTCTTATCATTTTACAGACTTGGGGTTGACAAACTTTGTGCAAAGCTAAAGAGTAAATATTTTAGGCTTTACAGGCTACCGGGTCTCTGTTGCATATTATTATTTTATTTATTTTTGGTGTGGTTTGTTTATAACTCTTTAGTAGTGTAGAAATGATTCTTAGTTTAGAAGCATATGAAAACAGAAAGCCAGCAAAGGTGGGCAGAAGTTTGCAACTCCTTTTATATAGACTGGATGAAGGTCTGGAGATGAGCATTATGTCCAAGGTCATATAACTAGTTAGTGATAGGGGCAGACACAAGAACCCTGGATTTTTAGGCCAGTTTTTTCCACTATATGTGTTATTCACATTTCACCATCTTCTGGTTGCCATTCTGATGATTATGTTGCATTTTTTGAGCCACTGTGAAACCTTTCTTTGTATTCTCTCTAAGCTTCAAGTTTACATGTATCTTTAAGTTTATTTTTTTGCTGCTTGAATTTGAAGGGGCAGTATGAATGATTGTTTAAATAAAATGCTTAATTTAAGGAGTTGGCATGTTTAATTTGGAATGTGGGAGATGTGTTCGATTTCATACTATTCTAATGGAAGCTTCTTTTTTGTTTTGTTTTACATATTTGTTTTTGAGACTTTGGCTTTAAGAGTTTTTGTGTGTATGTTTTATGACTTGATTTAAATACTATTGTAACTGCTTTGGCTTTTAATAGCATTGTTATAATCTGTTCTAGCTTTTTGTAATGTTCATATTTTAATATATACTTGAAATGATTACATTAAGGATTCTTTCCTTTGTGCTTAAAACTATTTTATTTTTTTAGGACGCATGGGAATAAATTTCCATCATCCAGGAACAGATAATATTATGGCACTTAACAGTAAGTTTCATATGAAATTTTCTATAAAATTATTAGTCCAGTTTGTAGCATGTGGCTTATATTTTCTTTTTTTTTTCTTTTCTTTTTTTGCCAAGGCTGGGTTTGAACCTGCCACCTCTGGCATATGGGGCCAGCACCCTATTCCTTTGAGCCACAGGTCCTGTCAAGGTTTATATTTTCTTAATTGTTACATTTCATCTTTCCACTGAACTCAGTAAAGACTGTTATTCTTTATTAGTGTTTCTTAAAGTGTGGTGCCTGGACCAGTACAATAAGCATTTCTTGGGAACTCACTAAAAATGCAAAATCTCAGGTATCACAGTAAGCCTACTGAATCAGAAGCTTTAAGGATGGAGTCCAGGAGTTGGTGTATTAACAATCCTGTCTGTGATTCTGATGCAGGTTAAAGTTAGAGAATTGTTAGTCTATACCAGGGTTGACAAACTATAGCCCTACTGTTATTGTAAATAAAGTTTTACTGAAACATAGCCACACTCGTTCATTTATAGATTGTCTAAGGCTACTTTTTTGGTACAAAGGCAGAGCCCACAAAGTCTAAACTATTTGTTGCTTAACACTTTACAGAAATGTTTGCCAACTCCTCCTCTATCCCATTGGGATGGAGGAACAAAGGGAAGTTAAAGGAGCGATAGAGTGGGGTTAAGAATGTAATGAACAAATCAATTTATACATAACTCAGAATTTTCTTACTGTGTTCAATAGTCAATAGGTTTTTCAAGCTTGACATCCAGGGGTCTCCTGTTAGTGGAATTTGTATAATATAGGTGTCAACAGCTTTGCAGGTTAGAAACAGATTGCCATAGTTGTTGAATCATGTTCTAAAGCATCAGAAAATTACTGTATTAGTTAACACCAGAAGAAATATCTAGCTGTATCACCTCTACTTTCTAGTGTCTATGGATCAAATAGCTTTTCAGAAGAACAGTGTCTGAATGGATATTGTCTCTCATCAGAAGGGCTTATTGAATCTCTCAAGGTTTAAATTTTCTCCTCTAGCAAATGAATGATACGGGATGGTACCCTCTTATACTCCCAGATAATTCAGACTACCTTTTGATACATATGGGAGACATACTAGGTCAATCTAGAGTTGTGTACAATATTGTATTCTTTTCCCTCTTACTTGAGTATGTTAAAATGCCATTGGAATGCCTTAGCACAGATTTTAAGTTATCTCTAACATATGTATTTCACATTTCCTTGGTTCTGACTTTGGTAGCCTGTCTACAAAAAGCACTGCTGACAGCTACTGGCAATGCTTGATGATACTTAAGCCACTCCATGCATATTTTTTTTCTAGATAGCTAGTATTTAGCTTTAAGGGTCTTGGAGGCAATAAAAATTCCAAAGTATCTACTTCTGATTTCTAAAAGAAAGGTCACATTACACCTAAGATTATGCTATTTCTAATTTTTTTTTTTTTTATAGTGAGATGAGAATAAATGGGCATGGTAGCTCTCTCTGTGATTCCGACACTTTGGGAGGCCAAGGAGTAAAGATCTTTTGAGCCCATCTTGGGCAACAGTGAGATCCTGTTCCTACAAAAAACAAATTAGCCAAGTATGGTGGCAAACACCTGCAGGCCAGAGGGTCACTTGAGTTTAGGAGTTGGAGGTTGCGGTGAGCTTTGTTGATGCCCCTGCACTCTAATCTAGGCAGTAGAGATTCAGTAAAAATAAATGTTTAACTTGCTGAGCTTCAGCAAAAATTAATTGTGTTAAATGATAAGGTTTCCAGTTTAATGTAAAAGCAGAACAGTTTGCTTGTGTATCTGAGAAGACCTAATTTGACATGATGTGCAGTCTGCTTTTGCAAAAGGGAGATCTAATTTTTGATTTTCTGTGTAAAAAATGAAACCAATAAGACATTTTTCTTTCTAAAAAGTTTTCATTCTCTTTGATTTAATTCTCTGCTTTCATTTTATTTTATTTCATTTTATTTATTTATTTATTTATTTTAGACAGAGTCTCAAGCTGTTGCCCTGGGTAGAGTGCTGTGGTGTCATAGCTCATAGAAACCTCCAACTCTTGGGCTCAAACCATTCTCTTGCCTCAGTTTTTCTATTTTTAGTGGAGACAAGGTGTTGCTTCTGCTCAGGCTGGTCTTGAACTCATGAACTCAAGCAATCCACCTGCCTCAGCCTCCCAGAGTGCTAGGATTGCATGTGTGAGCCACTGCACCCAGCCCTTAAATTTTACTTTGATAAATACATAATAATTGTGTATATTTATGGAGTACAATGAGATATTTGATATTCATATTATGGAATGATTAAGCTGATCGATATATGCATCCTGTCACATACGTACCATTTTTTTTTTTTTGTCAGCCAGATTTTTCTAACACTAATAGTAGCATATGCATTTGTTTTTGTTTTGTTTTTAAAATTCTAAATGTAGAGTTGGTTTAGCAGTTGTGAGTTTATATAGGATTAATGCCTGATTTGGTGATTTTCCCTCTGTTATGTTGATCCTTAGAAAAGGATCCTAGAGGCTGGGCGGGGTGGCTCACACCTGTAATCCTAGCACTCGGAGAGGCCAAGGTGGATTACCTGAGCTCACAGGTTCAAGACCAGCCTAAGCCAGAGCAAGACCTAGTCTCTAAAAATAGCTGAGAGTTGTGGCGGGCGCCTGTAGTCCCAGCTACTTGGGAGGCTGAGGCAAAAGGATTATGTAAGCCCAAGATTTTGAGGTTGCTGTGAGCTGTGATGCTGTAACATTCTACAGAGGGCAACAGAGTGAGACTCTGTCTCAAAAAACAAACAAAAAATAATAAAAACAGAGAAAACAGATAAGTATCAGAAAACACAGGTAATAGTGTGGCTTAAGGGATAGTATTATTCAGCTTCAGGGAAGGTATCTTCCAAGTAGGCTGGAAGGTCTATAAAATCTGAAGATACAGCAGTGAATTAGTTTTAAGAGCACTGTCTGGAGTCAGGCAAATCTGATTTCTGTCCTTTACAAACTGTATGACCTTAGGGCAACATTCGTGACTCCTGTTTGCCTTTCGATTTCTTTACCTGTAAGATAGATGTACTGAAGTGACTATATATACATCTTTTTAGCATAGAGTCTGACTTGTAGATGATGTTAATGTGAGTTGCTGTTGTGATTGCATCAGCTTTATTGTTGCCTTTTTAAAATCTTCCTTTCTTTGCTTGTCAGTTTTCAAAATAAGAGTTTGTCTTACACTGGTTATATTTAGATAGGTGTTTTCCTGATGGAATTTAAGCAAACCTGCAGGTTATCTCATAGGCTAGAATAGCTGTAGTGGGGGTGGAGTCCTACCTGGTTTTGTATGAATCTCTGGAAGAGATATTTACTACTTATCACTTGACTTTGGAATATGTACCTTCTTTGGGGCCTACATCCCTTTCCCAATTTTCACAACTCTTCTGCTGTTGTCACTTTAAAAATTGCCCTGCCACTGCTGTTTGGAATGTAAAATGGTATAGCCGGTGCTGGACTTCTGGTTCTTGGTCCCTGAGTCAAGAGAAATGGTCATGAGACCAGAAAGATTTTGGCAGGCAAGTCTTTTACTAGGGCTTTTTGCTTGAACAAAAAGATAATGCTGGTTAAGGGAGCAACCTCCCTGGTTCCCTGAATGAAGGTCTGGGGCTGGGGAACTTTTATGGTGTTATAAAGAGGGATGGAGGTATCAGCTTTGAAGTCATCACATGTAAATTTGTGTTTCTGTTGGTGGTCATGGTGGCCATGCTTCTTCATGGATCACCTGTATCACTAACATCTTTTTTTTTTTTTTTTTGAGACACAGTTTCAAGCTGTCACCCTGGGTAGAGTGCTGTGACATCATAGCTCACAGCAACCCCAAACTCTTGGGCTTAAGCGATTCTCTTGCTTCAGCCTCCCAAGTAGCTGGGACTGCAGGCAACTGCCACATTGCCCTTCTATTTTTTGGTTGTAGTTGTTTGGGAGGCTGGGGCTGGATTAGAACCCTCCAGCTCCTGTGTAAGTAGCTGGTGCCCTAGCCGCTGAGCTACAGGTGCCAAGCCTATCACTAGCATCTTAAATCTCCACTCTTATGGGTTATTTTTAGCATTAAAATGAGATTACAGTGAGGGAAGAGTCAAGGTAACGTCAGTATGGGATCTTTTCTGGCTTGGGGTACTTAGATACAGTGATGTCTAGTTTCTTTGCACCCGGGTTCCTTATCATCTTGTGTCAGTATCTTGCTTTAGTGATTCTGGAAGACATTACTCAAACAACAGACAATTTGGCCCCTCCTTATATAGGTGTGGGCTGAATTTCAGTGGCTAGAAGGGCATTTTCTTTTTCTTTCAACAGTTAATTAGGCTAGATCGTGCTGCCCCACGTGGCCTCTCTTGGTCAGAAGTGAGATCCAAGTCCTGTCCCTATATTATCTCACAGCCAGTTTAGAAAATAGTTTGTCAGGTTTTCTGTTTAGTTTTTTTTTTTTAGATAGACTCTTACTCTGTCGCCCTGTATAGAGTGCCATGGCATCATCATATAGCTCACAGCAACCTCAAACTTTTGGGCTGAAGAGATCCTTTTGCCTCAGCCTCTCAAGTACCTGGGATTACAGGCACCTGCCACAACGCCTGGCTGGTTTTTCTATTTTTAGTAGAGACGGGGTCTCACTCTTGCTCAGGCTGTTCTCAGACTACTGCCTTGGCCTCCCAAAGTGCTAGGATTACAAGTGTGAGTCATGGCACCTGGCCTTAGTTTGTCAGTTTCTTAAAAAGTTAAACATGTACCTACCATATGATGCAGGAATTGTCCTAGGAATCTATCAATGAGAAACAGTGAAAATGTGTCTCCATGCAAACACATGTGTATGGACATTTAAAGCAGTATTATTCATAGTAGCTCAAAATTGTAAATAACCCAAATGTCCCTCAAGTGGGAAATAGATAAACAAATTGTCATAAATCATGCAATGGAATACTACTCAGCAGTGAAAAGGGATGAATACATGCAACAACATAAATGACTCTTTCGAAATAATTATCCTGTTAAAAAGCTAGGAAAAAAGGATATATTAGAAAATTCCATCACTACAAAATTCTAGAGAATGTAAACTAATTTATAGTGTCAAAATACAACAGCTTCTACAAGAGAATATGATAATATTTTTTTTTTCAGAGGACAAAACTGAGGGCTTAGATCTTTGAAGAGTCATGTGATAAGAGTGATAAAGGATATCCTCTGGTTAAGCAAGATTCTGAATATGCTTAAACATCTTAAATAACTACAAGTAGGCAGTTATGGTATTTTAACTACCTCATTTTTTTTTTGTGAGATTCAGATGAAGTAAAGTATCTGTACAAATAAGGAATTATTACTGCCACATGTGGGAAATAGAGGCAAAATCTTACTCAGAGAAGACACTGCCAGAGAGTGACTTTTTTTTTGGATAGTAGCTTTGCAATGTAACAGAAGTTCAGTATTTTTTCAGTTAAAAGTTTTCTTGCCACTCTTCTGAGATTGCTCAGGTTGTAATTAGAGTCTATTCTAACTAAGTTATAAGAGGTGATTAAGAGATCTTCAGTACTACTTCCCCTCTGACAGGGAAAGATAATTGTTTATTCTCACTCTTTCTTATCAAAATGTATAGCAATTATAAATTGAAGAAACCTAGAATAAAAGCCAGACAGTTTGAAGACTTAAAATTTTGGTATCTTAAACCAAAAAGACACTTACCTCCTTGAGAAACTCTGAGGTTACTGATTGTTTTGTTTGTTTGTTTTGGACAATGACTAGCTATTTTTTAGAGACAGGGTCTTGTTCTTGCTTAGGCTAATCTTAAATTTGTGAGCTCAGGCAATCCACCCACATCGGCCTCCCAGAGTGCTAGGATTACAGTCAGGAACCAAGGGGCCCAGCTGAGGTTACTGATTGTTAAACAACTTATACATAGCTGACACATCAAGAAACTTGGGGCCAGTTGCAGTGGCTCACGAAAATAATCCTAGCACTCTGGGAGGCTGAGGTGGTAGGATTGCCTAGATTTAAGTGTTTGAGACCATCCTGAGTAAGAAAGTGAGACCCCATCTCCACTGAAAATAGAAAAATTAGCTAGGTGTATGGCAGACACCTGTAGTTCTGGCTACACAGGAGGCTGAAACAGGAGGATCACTAGAGCCCAGGAGTTTGAGGTTCTGTGAGCAAGTCTGACACCATGGCACTCTAGCCTGGGCAATGGACTAAGACTCTTTCAAAAAAAAAATTAGACTGGGCATGGTGGCTTTACACCTGGCACTCTGGGAGACTGAGGCAGGTGGATTGCCTGAGCTCACAAGTTTAAGACCAGCCTGAGCAAAAGCGAGACCCCATCTTTACTAAAAATAGAAAAAGTGAGGCAAGAGGATCACTTGAGCCCAAGAGTTGGAGGTTGCTGTGAGCTATGATACTATGGCACTCTATCCCAGGGGACAGCTTGAGACTGTCTCAAAAAACAGAAAAGAAAAGAAAGAAACTTGGAACTTTAGGTTATGTTGTCTTATTTTTCTTCTTATTAATGCTCTGGAAATATTTTGGAGGGTTTTGCTTATACAATAGAAGCTCTGTAAGTGGACCATCTAAGGAACTATAACAAACTGGTTAACGTACGCATGTGGTCAACATAAGGGACTGGGCCTGCTGTACTGATATACATGTGGTGTATGTCTTTATGCCTGGTCTATGAAAATTAGGTTACTGTTAGGAGGTGGTCACTGTAGGGAGATGGTCAACTGTGGAGGTTCTACTATCTTTCTATTTGAACTCACAGGGCATTTGTTGAATCAAAAGAGGAAATGTGAAAGAGTATTTATGAACATTTGTGATGGGTAGAGACTTCTGTGTGGCTGTAGAGCTTCCTCTTCCCCCTCCCTTTCATGCTGTGCTGGGAGTGAACTTGGGGAGAAGCTTAGATAAGAGGAAGTGGCATAGAGGGAGCTGAGTACATGATACCAGAAGGGAATAGTGCTGGCTTTGCTAGAATTCCAAATGGGATTTTCCAAAATTTGAAGAGCACATTGTTAATTTCTGCACTGTGAGTGGATGTAACTAAATGACTTCTTAACGTTGTAAAAAAGTAGTAAAGGAATTATTTTGAGATTCTCAGATTAAATACATTTTCTTTGAGAATTTTAAACTTTTTTTTTTTTTTTTTTGAGTCAGAATCTTACTCTGTCACCCTGGGTAGAGTGTCATGGAGTCATAGCTCACAGCAACCTCAAACTCTTGAGCTCAAGTGATCCTCTTGCCTCAGTTTTTCTATTTTTAGTAGAGATGGGGTCTTGCTTTTGCTCAGGCTGGTCTCAAACTCATGAGCTCAAGCAATCCACCTGCCTCAGCATCCTAGAGTGCTAGGATTACAGACATGAGCTACTACACCCAGTGAGGAATTTTAAACTTTCTGATAAGATTCAGTATTTTTGTTTCTTTTTTTTTCTAATTTTTTTTTTTTTTTTTAAGATAAGGTCTCATTCTATTGCCCAGGCTAGAGTGCAGAGGCTTCATCATAGCTCACAGCAACCTCAAACTCCAAAGCTCAAGCAGTTCTCTTTCCTCGGTCTCCGAAATAGCAGGAATTAAAGGTGTGCACCGCCTTTTTGAATTTTTTTTGTAGAGTTAGGAGTTTTGTTATGTTGCTCAGGCTGGTCTAGAACGTCTGGCCTCAAGCAATCCTCCTGCCACAGGATCCCAAAGTACTAGGATTACAGGCATGGATCACTGCAGGACAGTGCTTCGTTGTCTTTCTGAACAGATTTAGAAGTAAAACTAGTATGCAGTTGTGATATGAATGCATTATAAATGATGGCTTATTTATTTATTTATATTTATTTATGTATTGTGACAGAGTCTCAAGCTGTCGCCCCTGGATAACCCAAGTGCCGTAGCGTCACAGCTCACAGCAACCTCAAACTCTTGAGCTTAAGTAATTCTCTTGCCCCAGCCTCCCAAGTAGCTGGGACTACAGGCACCCGCCACAACGCCTGACTATTTTTTGGTTGCAGTTTTCATTGTTGTTTGGCAGGCCTGAGCTGGATTTGAACCCTCCAGCTCCGGTATATGTGGCTGGCACCCTGGCCGCTGAGCTACAGGCACTCAGCGGATGGCTAATTTAAAAGTGAAAAATGTTAATTGGGGGGATATGTAATGGTCTTTGACTTTAAAGTACTGAAGTTTCAAAACATATATGGAATGCTGTACATGAACCTGGTGAGGGACCTAACAGATTATTGTTTTGACTTTATTGTTTTGGAAACGGTGATGTAATAGGCAGGAGCAGAACCTTCTACCTCCAAGATGAGGGTAGTAACTTTTTTTTTTTGAGACAGAGTTTCACTGTATCACTCTTGGTACAGTGCTGTGGCATCATAGCTCACAGCAACCTTCAACTCTTGGGCTTAAGCAATTCTCTTGCCTCAGCCTCCCAAGTAGCTGGGACTACCGGCGCTCTCCACAATGCCCGGCTATTTTGTTGTTGTTGTAGTTGTCATTGTTGTTTATCAGGCCCAGGCTGGGTTCAAACCTGCCAGTCCCAGTGTATGTGGCTGGTGCCCTAACCACTGAATAGCAGATGCTGAGCTGCGTGTAATAACTTTTGCTTTAAACACTTAATTGTTAAGAGTGGTTGTATTATTTTTCTACTGCTCTAACACAAACACATGAATTCACTGTGGGAAAATAGTTTTTCTATTATTACTTGTCACCTTGTTTTAATTAATTAATTAGTATTTTTTTTTTTTTTTGAGACAAGAGTCTCAAGCTGTCACCCTGGCTAGAGTGCCATGGCATCACAGCTCACAACCACCTCCAGCTCTTGGGCTCAAGTGATTCTCTTGCCTTAGCCTCCCAAGTAGCTGGGACTACAGGCTCCTGCCACAATGCCTGGCTATTTTTTGGTTATAGTTGTCATTGTTTGGCCTTCCCAGGCTTGGATTCGAACCTACCAGCTCTGGTGTATGTGGCTAGCAACTTAGCCACTGAGCTACAGGCGCCGAGCCACTTTGTTTTAATTTAAATAATATTAAAAAAAAATTTTTTTTTGAGACAGACTCTCACTTTCTCGTTCTCAGTAGAGTGCTGTGGCATCATAGCTCACAGCAACCTCAAACGATTCTCTTGTCTCTGCGTCCCGAGTAGCTGGCACTACAGGCAACTGCCACAGGGCTGGGCTATTTTTAGAGACAGGGCCTCTGTCTTGCTCAGGCTGGTCTCAAAGCTATAAGCTCAGGCAATCCACCTGCCTCAGCCTCCCAGAGTGCAAGGATTAGAGACTTGAACCACCACGCCCAGCCAAAATAATATTAAATATTAAGCCTGACTGCTTAATAAATTCTGTTTTCCTAAAAAATAAAATAGTAAACCTGGTCTATATGGCCTGATGTTGAGCACTGTAAATAAATGAAGTCTGAAATATTCTTAACTTTGTGGTAAATTCCTTATGTTCATGAATGTATCTAAAATGATACTATTGGCTGGGTGTGGTTACTCAAGCCTGTAATCCCAGCACTTGGGAGGCCGAGGCTGATGAATTGCCTGAGCTCACGGGTTCGAGACCAGCCTGAGCCAGAGCAAGACCTAGTCTCTAAAAATATCTGGGCATTGTGGCAGAGGCCTATAGTCCCAGCTACTTGAGAGGCTGAGTTAAGAGAATAGCTTAAGCCTAGGAATTTGAGGTTGCTGTGAGCTGTGATGCCACCTCACTCTACCAAGGGTGACAAGTGAGACTCTGTGTCCAAAAAAAAAGATGCTATTAGGTGTCTCCAACCCAATAATAAAGATGTAAGAAGCTGAAAAGTTACTTGTCCCTGTGAACTTTCCTGTGTTTTATCTACACTAGTTGTAGGCAGTAGAAACTAGACTTCCCATTTATACACTTCCCTTTTATAACACTTATATTAACTAATGTTGGTGTTTCTCTTTAATATATGTGCTCCAACAGAATAGCTTTTATTCATAGCTCATCCCTGGCTTCAAGTATAATGCGTGGCCCATTGAATAAGCACTCTATATAGGAGACCAACTGAGAGGGAGGGAAAGATATCTCAGTGAAATAGTGACAAGCACAGTTTAACAGTCTTAGAAATACCTAATTTCCACCTTGTTTCTTTCCTAAAAAATTTGCATTAACTGTTCTTTGTGAAAGATGGTAATAACATACATAAATCTAGCAATTAACAATTTACAAGATGCTTTCACAGACCTCTGTGCTTCTGAAGTGCTTGCTACAGTTTGCCAGGACATGGTCAAAACCCACTTTTCTTGAGCACCAATTTCATCCCAGGATTATTCTCTTACCTAAACAAAACATAGTGCAATCATGGAGTAGTTATAGTGTGTGAAACTAAAGTGTAGTTTTTATTTTTTTGGTTTTTTTAAACTTTATTCAATTCTCACTCCCAGGGTAAAGTCCCATCTGTAGAAGAGCCCCTCACCCAGGGGGTGTGTTATACACCCTCACAATGTGCACATTAGGTGAGATCCCTCCTCCTTCTGCCATACGTCCTCCCCCCTCCTCCCTCACGTGTCCCTCTACCCCCAAACCCAACTATAGTTGCTCTTATGCACATGTCATTGTTTGTTTATTGATTTCATATTAGTATGGCGTACATTGGATATTTATTTTTCCATTCTTGAAATACTAAGAAGAATGTATTTCAGCTCCATAAAGTGCAGTTTTTAAAATAAAGCTGGAGACTTCACAAGGCTTTCTATATTTCAGCAAGTTTTAGGAGTGCTCCATGCTTCATTTCCTTTGCCATTTGTGATACTTTGGAAGACAAATTAAGAATGATGTTTCTTCATTTCATCTTTATTGCAATGCTGTTTAAAATGTGGCAGTATTTTCACTTTCTAAAAATGATAAAGCAGTTTGCTGATGTCAAACAGCCAGCAAATAGCCGTATTAAGCTTAGGCAAACAGATTATTCTGCCAACATTAGGATATTTATGCTTTTGCTTTTCCTGAAAAGATCATTCAGGCTTCATTTAATTCTTTTATAACAATTAAATAAATAACACTTTATTGACGATGGAGAATCAGTGCACTTCTAAAGTGATCAGTTTTACTTTCAGAACATCTGGCTTGTTAGCAGCAGAAATTTTTACCAGAGTGCTATTTGCAGAATTGGAGTTTGAAACTTAAATGTAGAAAGGGCAAAAGGTTCGTTCCTAGGTAAACTTAAGTAGGTAAAGTTTTTTCTTTGTTACCCTCCACACACATACATCTTTGTGATCTGACTAAAAATTTTTCAGCCTATTATAGTCGAAATAATGCGCTTTTGGGTGGGGAAGCAGATAGATCTGAGTTGAAATCCTGAATCCACCACTTATTTGCTTGGTAGCCTTGGCGAGTTACCCATGTCTTTACTTTATTTTTTTTATTTTATTTTATTTTTTTCCATGTCTTTACTTTAAATGGACACTTTATGATTCTTTTGTAGTTCATAAGCATGATTGGGTGTTGATTTGCTTGTGTGAGATGTGCCTCTATCGAACTTTGTTACGACAGCACATTACCAGCATGAAAAAAATTAAATAAATGAACGTTTTAGCCTCCCTTTACAAATAATAAGGTTAAGTATGTGGTGCTCCTATCACCGTACCTGGAGAAGTATTCACCAAGCAAATGTTAGTCTTTCTTCCTTCACTATTCTGTTCGCTTCCCCCATCTTCTTTTTGGGTTAGCAGTAATTTTCAATCCCAGCCATATAGTCAAGATGGGAAATAAAATAGAAAATATTTATGCCTGGACCCCTGGACCCCACCCAGAGACTGTATTTTCTTTCTTTTTTGAGACAGAACCTCAAGCTGTCACCCTAGGTGGAGTGCCGTGGTGTCACAGCTCATGGCAACCTCAAACTCTTGGGCTTAAGCAATTCTCTTGCCTCAGCCTGCCAAGTAGCTGGGACTACAGATGCCTACCACAACATCCAGCTGTTTTTTTTGTTTAGTTGGCTTGGACTATGTTCGAGCCCACCAGCTCAGGTATATGTGGCTGGTGCCCTAGACACTGAGCTACAGGCACCGAGCCCCAGAGACTTATTTTCATTGGTCACCTTCTTGGAGGATGGGTGAGGGATGGATGGAAAGGACCAGAGTTGGAAGTATGTCTATCTTTATTTGAGGATGAAGGAGTCAGGTAGCATAGGGACTATGCTGTGCATTCCCTTATATTCTTTCTTTCTTCTCAAGGCTTGGTCTGCTTTTATTCCTTCAAGTTTTCCCAAGTGCAGGTCAGAAGAAGCTGCTGTTTTTCAGGGTTTGGGGTAGGGTTGATACGAGTGAGTAGCTTTTCCATGCTGCTGGAATCCTCCCCATGTTCCCAGGTAAGTTTCTTTCCTTAAGTTTCTTCTGTGAAAGACCCCTCCTTTTCAAATGGAAGGAGTCTTTTTGATAGGGAGGATGCACCACTAACCAAGGGGCCTAAAAGGATCTGCCTGCCTTGGCCTCCCAGAGTGCTGGAATTATAGGTGTGAGCCACTGCGTCTGGCCCTTGTACCTTTTAATAGTTGTTCTAGTAGACCTAAAACAAGTCTAATTTTTTTTTCAATTTTGTATTATTTAGGTTTACAATTTAAAAGCTACAAAAATGGTAATTAGCACTTTGCATTTTCTGTATTAGTTTTATAGCCAGTGAACCAAACTAAAGTATTAGTAATATTTTGTTTTTATTTAACTAGTCAAGGATAATATTTTGTTTTTATTTAACTAGTCAAGGATAAGCAGTGTACACAAATTATAAATATATATGTAATAAATAGCTCAATGTAGTATCCCAAATTGAACACACACGTAAGCAATACTTGGACCAAGATCAAAACATTACCAATACCCCCATAAGCCCTCCTTAAGCTTTTCTTTCTTTATTCCTACCCCAGGGTAATACTACCCTGACTTCTTTTTTTTTTTTTTTTTTTGAGACAGAGCCTCAAGCTGTCACCCTGGGTAGAGTGCTGTGACATTATAGCTCACAGCAACCTCCAACTCCTGGGCTCAGGAGTGATTCTCCTGCCTCCACCTCCCAAGTAGCTGGGACTACAGGTGCCCCCCACAACGCCCAGCTATTTTTTGGTTGCAGCCATCATTGTTGTTTGGCTGGCCTGGGCTGGATTCAAACCCGCCATCTCAGGTGTATATGGCTTGTGCCTTAGCCGTTTGAGTCACAGACGCCAAATCTACCCTGACTTCTAATAATTAGATATAATTTTTTTTTTTTTTTTTTGAGACAGAGCCTTAAGCTGTCACCCTGGGTAGAGTGCTATGGCATCACAGCTCACAGCAACTTCCAACTCCTGGGCTTAAGCAATTCTCCTGCCTTAGCCTCCCAAGCAGCTGGGACTACAGGTACCTGCTGCAACACCTGGCTATTTTTAGGTTTTAGTTGTCATTGTTGTTTGACAAGCCCAGGTTGGATTTGATCCTGCCAGCTCTGGTGTATGTAGCTGGCACCTTAGCCACTTGAGCCACAGGCACTGAGCCTACATACAATTTTTATGAGATCTAAATTATCTAATATATATGAAACAGTAAAGGAATTCTATTTGTAAGGATGGTGATCCTTAATTGACAAAGTTTTGTAGGAAATGGGTAGAACTTCGAAAGAATATTATACCTTCTTATATCTGGTATAAATCCATCTTAGCATAGTATATTATAAAAATGAATTATTCACATTACTCTCTTTTTTTTAAATGTGGGATCATTTTGTTCTGGCTTATGTAAATTTATATATTCAATATTCTTTCTTGTTCAAAAGTCATGTTTGTTCCCAGGGGAGAGCACCACTATTTCTTAGAAAAGCACTCCCAAGTTTCTCTCCTTGATGTTTATTTTATTACCTCTTTGTAAGGAAAAAGTTTAATTAGACTTACTTGCATGCAGCCCTTATATGAACAACTTGATCAAATTTTAAACCTCTAACACAGAGTTGCCCTACATTCTCAAGATTGTCAGGAAATATAGTTCTCCTTCCTTTGGTTGTGCACTCAGTTAATAAAGTGTATTTGTTGAGTACCAACTTGGTATAGAACATTCTGCCAAGTGCATTAAAGGGTATTAAAAGAAGTACAAGATAAGGACTTTGCTCCCTAGGAACATAACAGTATAGTTGAATTGTTTTAAGTTCTGGAGCTAGATTCATATTCTACATCCATCATTTCCTAGTTATGTGATTTTGGACAAGGTACTTAACCTGTGTTCCATTTACCTCATCTGAAAAAAAGAGGTTATAAGACTACTTATGTCATAATGTTGAGGAGTATATTAAATAGTATGAATACCACGTAAAGCATTTTGAACTGTTTCTTACACATAGTAAACACTCATTAAGTTTTAGCTCTGTAATAATAAACATAATGGGGATCATAGATAAAATGCTGAAATCAGGAAGAACGTAATATACAATAAATTCCATAATGAATGATGAAAACAAATCTAAGCATCTTTTATCTCTGCTTTATGTTGGCTATTTCTTCTTCTTTTTTTTTTTTTTTTTTTTTCAATTTTTCGCTGAGGCTGGGTTTGAACCCACCACCTCTGTTATATGGGGCTGGTACCCTACTCCTTGAACCACAGGCGCTGCCCCAAAGCTATTTCTTATGCCATTTTGTGTCCTTAATATGAGAGTCCTCAGGCTGTCATGAACCAATTTACAGTCTTTGTTCAGAAATGGAAAAAGGGGGTGGTGCCTGTGGCTAAGTTGATAGGGCACTGGCCACATACACCAAGTAGGTTTGAACTCTGCCCGGGCTAGCTAAAACAATGACAACTGCAACAAAAAAACAGCCAGGCGTTGTGGCGGGTACCTGTAGTCCCAGCTACTTGGGAAGCTGAGGCAAGAGAATTGCTTAAGCCCAAGAGTTGGAGGTTGCTGTGAGCTGTGATGCCACAGCAACTCTACCCAGGGAGACAGCTTGAGGTTCTGTCTCAAAAAAAAAAAAAAAAAAGAAAAGAAAACAAAAGAAACGAGAAAAGATACTTGGATAACTGTGGTAACAAGAAAAGAAAAAAGGAAAAAAACCTAAAAACAGTAAAAAGAAATGGAAAAAGAGAACAATCTATAAAACTCATGAACTGCCTAAAGAAGCTTTGATTAAAACTCCTAGGTAAACCATTTGCTTTTCCCCTCCTCCCCTTCTCAATTTGGCATGCTTCTCCCCACTCCCAAGCCTCTTTAGATCTACATACTTCATATTTATATTACCTGAGTGTTTAGCAGTTGAAGACTTGAGTGAACGACATTCTCATTTATTCTGTAGGGGTGTTAAGGTGCAATGAGCCACTTATTCCTTAGTATCACAATCAGATTCTTTTTCATTAAGGATCTGGTTAGAAATCAGATACAGTAAAAAAAAAAAAAAAAAAAGGAATTTGTTGTTTGGGAGAGAAACAAGTAATTTTGAAATACAGCATGTTGTATTTTCTTTCTCAATAGAGATTTTTCCCCTGCAGTGTCAGGCAGCATTACATCACTAGGAATGGGAAGAAGGGATAAAGAGACAAGTGGTAGGATGTCAAAACTTATTTCATCTTTTTCAAAGTGTTGTCTTGTTAGTGTTTTGGGGACAAGCTAGGAAACTAACTACCATTAGTATACTCTATGTGTGGAAATGAATTCCAGGTTCTAAATAATGAAAAGTATAGAAGTCTTTTACATTGTTTTTTGGATTGAGTCCCCTTTTGCTGATGATGTAAATAGTAATGGCCGTGTAAATTCAGAAGAATTGTTTTCACTGAGGGTTGTAGCACAAGAGGAGTCAAGAGGAGAATCTGTGTGAACTGGATTGTCCTTTTTATTGCTTGATTGATGGGAAAGTAAAGGTTAAAGATGGGGAGACAAGGGCAAGTTTATTTATTTATTTATTTATTTATTTATTTATTTTAGAGACAGAGTCGCACTTTGTTGCCCTCAGTAGAGTGCTGTGATGTCACAGCTCACAGCAACCTCCAGCTCTTAGAGGCGATTCTCTTGCCTCAGCCTCCCGAGTAACTGGGACTACAGGCGTCTGCCACAACGCCCGGCTATTTTTTTGTTGTAGTTTGGCTGGGGCCAGGTTTGAACCACCACCCTCAGTATATGGGGCCGGCGCCCTATTCACTGAGCCACAGGTGCCACCCCAAGGGCAAGTTTAATGCGTGAGAAAAAGTGAAAAATAATAGATGAGCTCAGCCACATGGTGATTTCAGCTATCTAGGTGAAAAGTCTTTTCCAAGGGGAGAAATAGTTTTCTTTAGTGCTTACTATTTTATACTGTAAATATAACCACAAACAATCCTCCCTTTCAGTAGAAGCTAGTTGTGTGACATTTCATGCTTTAAAAAATGGATTAGAGTTCTCAATTATTTTTATGGAACCTGCAGTTTCATGTTTGAGAAACTTTTCACTTGGAAAACCATTTTAGATGCCAAGATCTCCTAGCTGTACATCATACCACAGTCTAGTTCTATCAAACTTTGTAACAATGTATTCTTTAGGCCTTGAGTTTTCAAAAGAAACCTTCAGAGCACTCTGTTGTTAGACATGGCTTGAGATGGATCCAGTATTCTCATTCTACTTTTTTAGTTCATTTTATAGATGGAAAAGATATTGTTTTATCCCAACTGCAATATTGAATGGAAAGTAAATGGAAAGAATAAGAAAAACTTTTATTAAAAATTTTATAGAAGCACATTCTGTAAAGCAAGAGCTAATTACGTGTAAGATTTCTATACATTTATTCAGGAGAATCTTTTTATGAAGCATGTGTGTGTATATAGTAAGAAATTCAGAATAACCATCACATGCTACAATTTTTAGTTATTTAGAATGAATGGTTCTTTCTTTGAGTAATGTCTGGTAGTAAGATAAAGTACACATTTATAAATCAGAATTTTTTTTATTAAAACCTCTATCTATACTCTAATAGAGATAATAGACCCAAATATAAATTCTTAGAAGACTTGTGAAACTTTTCCATATACTCTTGTTTTCATTCAAGTTCACCTTTAAAATATCTTGCTTCCTATAGCCTGTGTTATGCTATGCTACAAATCTTTTTGGCAATATATTAATATTTTCTCCTGTTATTCAATGTGTTTCTTTCTTCTGGACTGTGTACTCTTCTCATTTTCCAGAATATTCATCTGTTCCTTCCTTAAATTTGAGCTCTTTTCCGTCATTTACTGTTTCTATGGATCTTTTTTTTTATTTGTCTTTAGGATGGCAAATAATCTCAAAACTTTTTTAAAAATGTGTGCTCCTGTTGTTCTAGAGAATGTTTTGTGATAATTCTGATGACTGGAATCAAATAAACATGAATTGCCATTTCATAATATAAAAAAAAAAAGACTTGTGAAACTTAAGAATCTATCATATCTGTTGCAGTGGCTGCCATATCCAGTTGGATTTCCCTTGATTGTGATTTAGTTTGTACTTCATAAAGGTTTTTTTTTTTTTAATATGTTTTCAGTCAAGTTAGACACTATCTCCAGATTAAGTAATTCTGAGAATACTTAGAAAAGGTTTGTGTAATATTTTTTTATTTCTAAATTTACCGATTTGATGCAAATACCCATGGTTTTCTTCTGTGTTTACATGCAGCCAGGAGCTATGGGCGGAGACGAGGTAAATTTCTTTTTTAATGAGATCTTTTGCTTGCCAGATTGTGAGTAAATATGAGGGGATGGGGTTTTGCGCACATGTGTGTGTGTTTATCCCTGTGCGTGTGTAAAACAATTAATTGTATGGTGTAATGTTTTAGCTTAATTAATTTAGCAAAATAATTCTCTTATTGCTTTCATTTTAATTATTCTTTGTTGTTAGTTGGTAATTTATTCTTTCAATCCTAAAATGATACGTCAAGGAGTATTTCTACCTGGAAGTTTTTGTTGTATGGCTTTTTATAAATGAAAGTAAGGAAATAAAGGCCAAGCATATGTATTTTTCTGCCCTGTATCAACTGTGGTTTTTTTTATATTACTTAGAAGTTATATTTTAGAGGGCAATTCTTGATCTTAATAGGTTGGCTGGTAAATTTTTTTTTATTATATCAAGAGCAGATTTACCCTGAATGTAAATGAAGCTTAAGTTTCAGGGCCCTCTTTCAAAGTCTTTACCTAATTTTTGTGTTCTTTTTCTAAGATCCTCCTCAAACAACTAGATTGTAATCACTACCTTATTACTTAGATGTGCTCATATGTAAATTAAGAGGTAATAAAACCAGTCTTGTTCAACTTCAGTGTGTTAGTGAAGTTCTAATTTAAAAAAAAAAAAAAGGAAGGACAAGAAAACCTATCCTTGTAAGTTAAAAACATTCCAAAAAGTCACTTTGGTGCTCATTTGCAGAAGCTGGGGGAGATAAAGTAATTACTTGCTGTGTAATCTCAAATTTAAACCAGAGTCAAGATTGGAATCTGTCTTTTGGCTCCTTATTTGCTAATGTTTTGCATTCATTAGGCTGTCTATGACTTGCAATTGAGTCATAAAGAGAAAATAATGATGTTAAATCGATAGTATTTTATTATTTATTTCACAGTAAATATTTGTTGAATGTATATTGGCAGAACCTAGTGTGTATGGTAGAATCATATAGTCACTTTTGCTTTTAAACATTGTCATGTGGGAAAACATTTGTATAGGTGATTATAATTATAAATATATAACATTACATTTTTTTTGTCTTTCTTATTTTTTAATTTAAAAAAGTGAAAGCCTAGCTCAGCGCCTGTGGCTTAAGTGGCTAAAGAGCCAGCCACATACATAGGAGCTGGCGGGTTCAAATCCAGCCTGGGCCCGCCAAACAACAATGACAGCTGCAACCAAAAAAAAAAAATAGCTGGGCATTGTGGCCTGTAATCCCAGCTACTTGGGAGGTGGAGGCAGGAGAATCTCTTGAGCCCAGGAGTTGGAGGTTGCTGTGAGTTGTGATGCCACGGCACTCTACGCAGTGTGGCAGCTTGAGGCTCTGTCTCAAGAAAAAAAAGAAAAGTGAAAGCCTAGAAATAATATTATTAAAAATAATTTTGTACCATATTTTTTTTCATATTGCAAGAAAAATGATCACCATCAGGAAAGAATAGTGAATGGAGTATTTTACATTGAAAATAGAGACTGGCCTTTTCTCTTCTCATGTTCTAGTCAGTCACCAGATCTTGTTAAGATTTCCCCTGTCCTTTCTCAGGCCTCATCCTCTTCATTTTTTCTGTTTGTATTTCTACTATTCCATTTCTTTAGCTTCATTTTTTTTTAACTTTTAACTCTTAAAATAACACAGCTTAAAACACAAACACATTGCACAGTTGTACAGAATTCTTTTTTTATGCCATTATTCTATAAGGTTTTTTTTTTGTTTTTGTTTTGAGACAGTCTCAAGCTGTTGCCCTGGGTAGAGTGCTATGGCGTCATAGCTCAGAGCAACCTCCAACTCTTGAGCTCAAGTAATCCTTTTGCCTCCGTTTTTCTATTTTTATGTTATTTTTATTGTTTTTTTTTTGTTTGTTTGTTTGTTTGTTTTTTGAGACAGAGTCTCACTATGTTGCCCTTAGTAGAGTGCTATGGTGTCACAGCTCATAGCAACCTCAAACTTTTGGGCTTAAGCGATTCTCTTGGCTCAGCCTCCCAAGTAGCTGGGACTACAGGTGCCTTCCACAACACCCGGCTATTTTTTTGTTGTAGTTGTCATTGTTATTTAGCAAGCCCAGGCTAGGTTTGTTTCAAACCTGCCAGCCCCAGTGTATGTGGCCGGCACCCTAACCACTGAGTATGGGCACCAAGCCCTATTTTTAGTAGAGACAAAGTCTCGCTTTTTGCTGGTCTCGAACCCGTGAGCTCAAGTAATACACTTGCCTTGGCCTCCCAGAGTGCTAGGATTACAGGCGTAAGCCACTGCACCTAGCCTTATATGCTTTTGCTATTTACTTTTTTTTTTTTTTTTTTTAATCTTTTTGAACTTTTTTTGTCAATAACTATTATGCAAACACACATGTTAGCCTAATCCTACGTAGGGTCACGATTACCAGTATCACAGTCTCTTAACTCCACATTTTGTCCCACTGGAAGGTCTTCAGGAGCAACGACACACATGTAACTGTCATCTCCTATGGTAACAGAGCTGCTTTCTGGAATACCTCTTGGAGGACCCATCTGAGGCTTTTCTAGAGGTGTCACTCTTTTGAGAAATAGGTCCATGGTAGTTTGCTTTCTTTGTTCCTATTTTCCACATAAATTTTCTTGTGAGCAGATAATGCTTCATGAATGTTCTTCTCAATGAAAGTATTTGAATAATGAAGTCTATGTTTTTTAAACTTTTTAAGGAACTTGTTCAGGTCTGTGAAGTTTCCACTTAACTCCCTCTGAGTTTTCTTAGAATTCTTCTTTTTTGGGCAGTGCCTGTGGCTTGAGAGGTGGCGGGTTCAAACCCAGCCCCAGCCAAAACTGAAGGGGGAAAAAAAAAAAAAAAAGCTTCTTTTTCTACTCCAGTTTCTTTTTCTCCTGACTGTTCTTCATCTGTGCATTCCTATATTGGTTCCAACATCTCTTCATTACTAATTTCCTCATAAACCACCTCGGGGACTTTCTTAGTGTTGTTCTCATCCACACTCAGGTTAAAGTGGTTTGGTAGCGCAACCACTATATAAGTTGCCAGTATAAGTTTGTTTATACTGGCATTGCTAAAACCACGCGAGTAACACACTGCTGTGTTGTTATGATGGCTGCAGTGTAGCCAGCCAGTAGCAATTTTCAGCTCTGCTATATTCTTATGGTACCACCTCACACCTGGCTCTTCATTAACTGAAACTTCAGTATATAGCACATGGCTGTGTTATGCAATTTTTTATAAGGATGAAGATCAGTGCATTCTTCTAGGAAAAGAGGAATAGTCCTGAAGACAGTCTCTCTGATACTGAGGGGTCTATACAATGTGGATATATTGGAGAAAAATATGATTTAAGTTCTGGGCAAAATAGAGTAGGACAGTAGTTACATACTACTCAGAATGGTAAGAAATTCAAAACTTGTGAAATCTTCACTTCTGGAACTTTCTATGTAATATTTTCAGACCACGTTGACCGTGAGTAACTCCATCTGGGTATGCTGACCAAAATAAGTTCCTTGAAGTAAATATTGATGATGCTGTGGAGGAAAGGTGCCCTACCATCCTGAGACTGGGAGTGGGGCTGGCAAGTGTACAGTTGTAAGGCCAGCAACAGCCAGGAGCCAGGACAGACCATTGCCAGTCACTACTGAGTAGAGAACATGGGCCCTGCAGCAGGTCGTGGGCTGTTTGGGAAGATGTCTTCCCTTTAGGGCCACAGTATTGCTTTCTTTTCATTCCACCTTCTGACCAGCTTCATCTTTCTGAAACAGCACTTTGTCTGTGGTGTTTGTCTATTTATTCTTAATCTAGAATCCTCATGGTCTCTCTGTTTCACCAGCCTCTTTTTTTTTTTTTTTTTTTTGAGACAGGTCTCATTTTGTTGCCCTGGGTAGAGTGTCGTGGTGTCATAGCTTGCAGCAGCCTCAAACTCTTGGTGCTTCAGCCTCCTGAATAACTGGGATTATAGGCATCCGCCATAATGCCTAGCTAGTTTTTTCTATTTTTAGTAGAGACGGAGTCTCACTCTTGCTCAGGCTGGTCTCAAATTTGTGAGCTGAAGCAGTGCATCTGCCTTGGCCTCCCAGAGTGTTAGCATTATAGGCATGAGCCAACACACTGGGCCCAACCTCATTATTTTCTTTTTTTTTTTTTTAATTTTTAATGAAAATTTTCATTATTTTCACCTAAACATAACCCTGACCATCCATGTGCTTTTCCCACTCTCTGAATTGTAAGTACTGGCCACCCCTCCTTCTCTTATCTACTTACCTAAGACCTGTCCTTATTTCACTAGTTCAAATGTTACCCTTTCTAGAAAGCCTCACACAGTGGCCTTATAGACAATGTTTTCCTTTGTTCTGTCTTTCATTCTTTGTCTTTTTTGTATCCTCTGATTGAAGTAGAGATAAGTTCTCTGAGGCCAGTTATCTCTTGTGCCTAACACTGTGCTCTATATATAGTGAGTCGTTATCAAAAAATGCTTACTGATTATGATTATTGTCAAATAACAATAAAAGCAGAGTTTTTATCATATTTTTCATCATATTTTTTAAACACTATTTTACTGTTATAAATAATAGTAGAGGTAGTCCTCAGTTACAAATATTTGACTGATGTATGACTCAGACTTATGGATGGAGGCTATTATAGGTAAATGTACTTGTTCTAATTTACATACAGATTCCACTAAAGAACAAACCTGTAGACCCTATCTCATTTGTAACCTGGGACTGCTTGCATATTAAATAGACATTAGAATATAAAATCAGGCCCAGCACCCATAGCTCAGTGAGTAGGGTGCCAGCCATATACACCGGGGCTGGTAGATATAAACAACAATGACAACTGCAACTAAAAAATAGCCAGGTGTTATGGTTGGTACCTGTAGTCCCAGCTACTCGGGAGGCTGAGGCAAGAGAATCCCTTAAGCCCTAGAGTTGGAGGTTGCTGTGAGCTATAGTGCTACAGCACTCTACCAAGGGTGACATTATATGAGACTGTCTCAAAAAAAAAAAAAAAAAAAAAAAAAAAAAGAATAAAAATCACCTGTAGTTTTTAAGCTTCTGGAAAAAAAATATTTTTCTATATTATCTTCTGTGTATCTATTTGTAAGGTTTGACTATATGTATGTATGTATTTTTAGAGACAAGAGTTTCGCTCTGTCACCCAGACAGACACTACAGTGGCACTATCATAGCTCACTGTAACCTCAAACTCTGATGGGCTCAAGTGGTCCCCCTTAGCTGCCTGAGTAGGTGGGGCTACAGGCACATGCCACCACACCCACATAATTTTTAAATTATTTTTTGTAGCAATAAGGTCTTGCTATGCTACCCAAACTGGTCTCAAACTCCTGGGAACTCCTGGGCTCAAATGATCCTACCGCTTTGGCCTAAAGAGCTGGGATTATAGGCATGAGCCACCATGCCCAGCTTGACTTTGTTTTGAAAAGCTATAATCTTTTCTGTATCAAGCGTTACACTAAATTGCTAAATACTGACTAGAATGACTTGGTCTCAGCTCTCTGTAAGTCTGCAGTTTGGTAGTTGTAGATGGAGAAGAGAATGACAAAACAGAGTGTGTGTGAGAGAGAAAGAACAAGCACATTAAAAGACTGAGTGTTGGGTTTCTTTCTTCCTTTTTTTTTTTTTTTTTTGAGACAGAGTCTCACTTTGTCTGTGGCATCACAGCTCTCAGCAACCTCAAACTCCTGGGCTCAAGCGATTCTCTTGCCTCAGCCTCCCAAGTAGCTGGGACTACAGGCACCGACCACAACACCTGGCTGTTTTTAGAGTTGGGGTCTCTCTCTTGTGAGCTCTGGCAATCCACCCTCCTTGGCTTCCCGGAGTGTTGGGATTATAGGCATGAGCCACCACGCCCAGCCCCAAGTGTTGGGTTTCTGTAATGAAGAAAGAACAGAGTGTTTGGTCCATGCTTCTATTTACTCTTCCATTCCCAGTGCTGAAAAAGAAGACAAATCATCTTCCTTAAATGTAGTGATATACCCATAGGGATAGGGTGAGTGTACTTCATATCTATAACGCTCATTCCTTGAGATATATTCATCTGGGCCAACACCACGTAGTATAAGTGGATGAACTGGCAGATTGCCTTATCCTCATTTATTCATGTGATTGGGGATTAAACCAATGCTTGATCTCTTTCCTCCAGTTAACATTTAGACTTTACCAAAAAGCATAAAAAATAAACTTGCTAATGTATGTTACTTTACCTATGATTAAGAATAGAAGTTTAGCTTAACTTATTCCTTATATTATATAAATATGTTGGTATAGAAATGAAGAGAATACATGTATATGTAAAAATTTTAAGTTCTATCAGCGAGAATTTGGCCAGTAGAACCTTAGACCCCTCCTGATAAATTGGGAAACATTTCCTGGAATAGGTAGAATTTCAGGACCTATTTGAATAATGGAAGAAGAATGAGAAGCAAGGCAATTTACTATGTGTTTCAACTTAGATAAAAGCTTAGAGGTGAGAATGGCATGACCAGATGCTTGGCGCATATGTGCCTGAGTGTATACATTGGGCCAGCTGGAGAGGAGAAGCCAGCAGTGAGGTGGTCTGTGCTGTTTTAGTGAATGGTTATTGAAGCAAAGGGTGAGATTCCTGTATACAGATTCCTGTATTCAGGCCTTAGAGATGAGAGTTTTATGATACAAGCGATGAAAGCAGGGTATCAGCTGAAGGCTAGCCTTGGATGGGAGTAGTGGAGGTAGACTCTTTGGAAAGCAAATGCTTTTTTTTTTTTTTTTTTTTTTGAGACAGAGCCTCAAGCTGTCACCCTAGGTAGAGCGCCATCAAGCTCATAGCAAACTCCCAACTCCTGGGCTCAAGTGATTCTCTTGCCTCCGCCTCCCAAGTAGCTGGGATTACAGGCGCCTGCCACAACGCCTGGCTATTTTTTGGTTGCAGCCATCATTGTTGTTTGGCAGGTCCTGGCTGGATTTGAACCCTCCAGCTTAGATGTATGTGGCTGGCGCCTTAGCCACTTGAGCCACAGGTGCGGAGCCACCAAGTGCTTTTTATAATGTAGCAGCAGTTGTGGGGAAGGAGAAGAATTAAATATGAGAAATAAAGTTTTAAAATATCCAATTATATTTCCCACTGATCTATTTTTATTTTGCTTTTATGTAGAGACAAATTTTGGTTTCATTTATGAAATAAAAATTGTACTGAAGAATCTTAACCCTTTCCTTCAGGGGGATTTTGCCTTAATAAGCTTTTTTGTTTGTTTGTTTGTTTGTTTGGAGACAGAGTCTCACTTTGTCGCTCTTGGTAGAGTGCTGTGCCATCACAGCTCACAGTAACCTTAAACTCTTGGGCTCAAGTGATTCTCTTGCCTCAGCCTCCAAAGTAGCTGACACTACAGGCGCCTGCCACAGTGCCTAGCTATTTTTAGAGAGGTCTTACTCTGGCTCAGACTGGTCTTGAACCTGTGAGCTCAGGCAATCCACTCACCTTAGCCTCTCATAATGCTAGGATCATAGGTGTGAGCCACCACGCCCGGCCTACCTTAACAAGCTTTAACATGTACTCTCCTACACAACTACAGCCCTTATTAGAAACTAGTCTAATCAGGTAGTATCATACAAGATATTTGCCTACACTTTTAATGTATGTTGTGTTTTTCATTTCACATGAGTTTTTATGAGAGACTCCTGTCCGTAAGTAGACATGTTGGCTATACCGGTATTCTTGATGTTTAACAAATTTCCCTAGCTATAGAGGAGCAAGGAGAATACCAAAGATCTTTCTAAACAGCACAAATAAAAAGAATGATTGAGTGACTATTATAAATGTACTTCTACATATATTTAGTCCATAAGTATGTATTGATAGTAATGGATGACTTAATTTTTTAAAAAAGTTCCAAAATCACATAAAACAAGCTTGTGTGCAGAGGTGTCCCTTCTTCAATAGGGAAGTGAGATCAACTACTACAGTGAGATCAGGGTAAAAACATGTTATATTGTTAGGTCAAACCAGTTATATGAGCTTGCTTATGTAAAGACATGGATAGGATAATTCTAGAATAAAATATGAACATGAGTTGAAGAATTTTCTTAGTGTTCATGATTATAATATCTGAAAATGTTATTGCTTATAGTAATACGAAAATTTGAGCACAGAAGATAGGGAGGTAAATAAGATCACTTGTGGGACCAAAAGAAAGAATGAAGGAAGAGTTCTGGGCCTTTCATGCAAATTTGGTTAAGCGTTTGCATGCCTACACTGTGCTGGACTTTGGATATCATCTATGCCCTTGCTTGGTATTCATGGTAGTTGGAAGCAAAACAATAAATTTATAAGTTGTCATAAATACTAGGCAGGAAGGAATAGGAGACTCCCTCTAAGGTAGGGAGATCCCTCTAAGGTAGGGATATTTAGGCTCAGTGCCTATAGTTCAGTGGTTAGGGCATCCCAGCCACATACACCGGGGCTGGTGGGTTTGATCCTGGCCTGGGCCTGCTAAACAACAATGGCAACTGCAACAAGAAATAGCTGGGCACTCTGGTGGGTGCCTATAGTCCCAGCCACTTGGAGGCTGAGGCAAGAGAATTGCTTAAGCCCAAGAGTGGAAGGTTACTGTGAGTTGTGACGCAACAGCACTCTACCAAGGACAACATAGTAAGACTCTGTCTCCAAAAAAAAAAAAAAAAAAAAATTAAACAAACTCAAAGGATAGAGTTTTAAATCTTTATATTTTTCTTGATCAGGCGTGGTGACCAGTGCCTGCAATCCTAACACTCTGGAAGGCTGAGTTGGGAGGATCCCTTGAGCTCAGTATTCTAGACCAGCCTGAGTAAGAATAAGACCCTGCCTCTACTAAAAAGAGAAAAATTAGCTGGGTGTTGTAGCAGGCACCTCTAGTCCCAGCTACTTGGGAGGCTGAGGCAGGAGGATTGGTTGAACCAGGAATTTGAGGTTGCTGTGAGCTAGACTGATGCCACAGGACTCTACCCAGGGAATAGAGTGAGACTCTGTCTAAAAAAAAAAAACAAACTTTTTTTTTATTAAGGAAAATTTCAAACACAAATATAAAATAGTTTAATAAATTCTATATACCTATTATTAATAGTTTCTATGATTATCAGCATTTTTGCCAATCTGTTTCATATATGTTCTCCTCTAATTCCCCCTGAAATATTTTAAAGGAAATTTCAGACATCATAAGACAAATATTTTAAAAGGAGAAGGTGGAAGGAGCTATGTGCTTAAGTCATAGTACTTACTGTTGCGTGCTGTAACGGAGATAAACTGTGAAAACATTACTTAGTCTAAGTGAAAGGAACCAGTCACAAAAGTCACATTTTATGTGATACCATTTGTATAAAACGTTCAGAGTAAGCAAATCTGTTGAGACCGAGGGAGATTAATGGTTGCCTAGGACAGAGAAGTTGGAGGGAAATGGAGAGTGACTGCTAATGGGTTAAATGGGTAAACTGTATGACACGTAAATGATATAATACTTCAATAAAATTTTTATGTGTTTTTCAAAAGGCTTGAAGCAGGAAAGGGCTTACTTTGGGGAAATATAATAAATGGAGCCCAGAATGGGTAAAGTTTGGCACGTGAGGAGGAGAGTATATTAAGTTTGAAGGAAGGAAAGAGAATCTGATCTTGCCAGACTTGAGCTTGTGGTAAGGATTTTGAACTTGCTCCAAATATAAGAGGAAATCTTGAAGCTTTAAAGCAGGGTGAAGTGATTGGATTTATGTTTTTAAAAGAGCACTTTGGAATGAAGTGGAGTGAGAAGTGGCAGATGATGTCAGTAACCTAGGCAAGGGATGATGGTGATTAACACAGGTTTGGAGTAGGTATCAAGAGTTCACTTGTAAACACGTTAACCTTATACCTAATACACTACATGTTAATATGAAGCGAGATCTAGCTTTGTTATTTAAGATTTCTGTGTAACAGAATGGATTCTGCTGTCCCCAGAGATCTGAAAGCCTTTCATCTAATTCAACTCTCTCATGTAAATGAGACACAGATAAGAGAAATACCTGTCCACAATCAGACTAGAGCCTAGATTGGAACCTACATTGACTTCTGGAGAGGATTTTTTTGTTTGTTTGTTTGCTTTATGGAGTCATGCTTCATAATCCATTTTTCTTAAACACCCAAAGTGACTGATTGCTGAGCCACTCGCAAGACTAAAATGAAGAGTCCAATTTAGGATGGAAGTGGGGCCAGAAATGCCCCAGAGTGGCTGACAGAGGCTCCAGTGGGAGCTCAGAGATGAGGTCTGAACAGCTTTGACAGCACAGCTTACCCAATGGTCTTTTTTTTTTTTTTTTTAGATTTTTATTTTTTTTAATTGTTAAATCATAGCTGTGTACATTAGTGCAATTGCCTGTACCCATTCTAAGATGCACCATAGATGTGGCCCCACCCATTACCCTTTCTCCACGAAAACCTCCCCCCTCCCTTCCCCTTCCTTGGCCCTTTCCCCATAGTCTTGTGCTAGAGTTGGGTTATAGACATCATGTGAAAGCTGTAATTTAGCTTCATAGTAGGGCTGAGTACATTGGATACTTTTTCTTCCATTCCTGAGATACTTTGCTAAGAAGAATATGTTCCAGCTCCATCCATGTAAACGTGAAAGAGGTAAAGTCTCCAACTTTCTTTAAGGCTGCATAGTATTCCATGTGTACATGTACCACAATTTGCTAGTCCATTCATGAGTCAATGGGCACTTAGGCTTCTTCCATGACTTAGCAATTATGAATTGGGCTGCAATAAACATTCAGGTACAGATGTCTTTGTTATATTGTGACTTTTGGTCTTCTGGGTATAAACCTAGTAAAGGAATTATAGGAT
>CAUYPK010046269.1:0-16930 GCA_963574355.1 Loris lydekkerianus
GCGTAGCAACGACTCAGCAAGGCCCGGCCTGAAACTGCCTCTACCTAGATACAGCCAATGTGGTACCATGCCACTGGCCCGACCCTGTCACTCACCTCTTCCCCCGCCTTCTTTCCCTGCCCCTTCTCCACAATTAAAAAAAAAATAAAATAAAATAAAATAAAAAAAGAATAAATCATGTTTACTCAAAAAAAAAAAAAATTCATTATGAATAATCATCAGCTGAGTAGTACTAAAAACTGTTAAGAATTTTTATATTTGGGGGCGGGAAGCATCATTCTTTTCTCTAGTGGATGCTATGGTTTAAGGTCAGGGCTTGCTCCGTAGGGGTTACAATGACTATACAATATGAGTCTCTGATGATTGTGAAACCATTGTGTGTCAAAACCAGGGTATGGATTACACATATAGTACACATATAGATCCTGTTAAAAAAAAAAAATCTTCAAAGTACATATTGTTGGTGCCCGCTTTGCAGACAAAGTAATTGAGCCTCAAAGAAGTTAAGGCCCAAATTCAAAGCCAGATTGTCTTGGACACCAGACACCAGAAAAATTGTTTTATAGCACAATGGGAGGAACCATTATAGGTTCTTCTGGAAGTCTGTGGGCCCAGGCATTTTCCAAAATTGCAGCCTGACTTCCTCTCTTTATTCTTCTCATTTATTAATCTAAGCTCCTTCCCTGGAAATGTATGCAAAACAATAAAATCTCAACTTTACAAGCATCTAGGATAACGGTAATTTCTTTTTGTGTTGGGCAAGTGGCAACTTATAATTAAAGGTAATTCTCCTTTGCATTTTTCTCTTCACATACACATCTTTGTGCTAACATATTTCCCAGAGATCCCTAGGTAATGCTGAAAACTAATTTTATATTTCATCTATACCTTGATGAACAAACACCTCCTTTGATTACCTAGAAATAAAACACTCCTATTAGAGGAAAACTGAAGAATAGCCTTCCACATTTCTAAAATGTTTCACATACTTTGTCATCTCTTACTGAGAAGATGAGTATTGAAATTCTGTTTCTTTACAAACTACAAAATCTATAAAAATCAAAGGAAGATAACCGTAACTTGAATTTAAAGTAACAATTTCGTCTTGGTAGGTTTGAATCTGACTTCGTAATTTCTGGTAATTACTAAATGCTTACCAACTTGTGTGTGGCACTGTCACTTAAAACTCAACACAGAACACACAATTACAGCACAACACCAGCAGAGAAAAGCTAAGGGGGTTATATTATAACTTTCTCTCTTCTAACAAAGAGAACAATCACAAGACATAGTATGGTTCAAAGACTATAAAAATCTTTACACAGAGGGGAGAAAAGAAACAAAAAAAACACCTACTTGGCAAAGCCATCTCATCAAAACAATGTAAGATGTATAAAAACAGAAATCCATTCAAACAACACACTCCCAAAGCCTCGACAGTGAGGAGGCAGGCACCTGCTGGATCCTTCTGCCCTCCTCCTCAGAGCCTGTTCAATACCACAGAAACTTTTCCATTATTTTGGACTGGAAATCCCATTTCCCATTACTCTTACAGGGATGACTGTAGTTTTTGATACTCAGGCTTCAAAATGCCAGATTAATGGCTTGGCCATCTGAACTAATGAAGCCTCACTTCAGCTTCAGCCTTACTGCTAACACTCAGTGCTAAATAATTCTTCCCAGGAAAGCCAAGATAGAGACAACAACTAGCTGCTTTTAATAAAATGTCTGACATTTTCTACTCACCTGCTTTTTAAGACTCGAGCCATGCAACTTCCGTGGGAAACTTTATAAGCGGAACACACTTTCCTTGCTCTCACATAACAATTACGACAATCATTAGTCATTTAAAGTCAGCCAAATATTCTGTTGTTTGGGGAATATTTTCTTCAATGACAATTTTTCGTAATTTTAGAGACCAAACTGCAATGATTATGAAATATAATAGCTTAATTCAAGATTCTGCTGTAATGTAGACACCAAAAAAACGCTTTCAAAACCTGGTATCTAAAGTCTTTTTGAAAATCACAGTCGCATGTTTGAGCATTTTTTTGATTAAGAGTAGCTTATCTCCAAGAAATGGATTTCACATTATCAGTGGCCTACATGAAAAGAGAGAAAATTCTTACAGAGAATATCAGGCCGGAGTTGAGTTCAGGAATTAACCGAATGATGTGTGAGCTGAGGTTCCTATGACTTATTACTGAAGTCTGGTTCTGTGCTCCTGAAAATTTAATTCTGTGACCTGAAAATTTAGGAGGAGAGCCTGAAGTAACTTCAAAATTATGAATTCTGCTTGTTTTATATTAAATTTTTTGTAAGTATTTTCCATTTTACCTCTTATATGAATCTGGGTTTTTAACCAGAATTATTTTAACAGAAAAATTTCCTTAATCTTCATGTACAATCGACTTCTCCACAAAGATGTTCCTTGTTTGAGCTGTGGTTTCTTACATCTGCTAGGAAACCACAGCACTCCCTAGTTTGAGGAATACAGCTAATCAAACCAGGAGGTCCTTGGCTGTCTTTGAAAGAATTGTTTTATGGCTCTGACAAGTGTTCTTTTTCAGTAAAATAGTAGGTGCCAATAATCCCCATTTTAAAAGTTGTGCATAAGAGCAGCAATCTGCAAGGAAAGAACTCTCAAGAAAAATTAACTCAGCTGTGAAACCAGAATTATCAAGTGTGGGCTCAGAAGCTCCCAACCTTCCCACCTGGGTCTGCTTCCCCCTCTACACATGGCCCAGGTGGGCCTCGGTCTCCCAGGCGCCACAGAAATAGCCACCAAGCTACTTTGGGGTCCTAGAACTCAGGAAGAGATTGAAGTTCAAGGCTTGCCATTTCTGCATTTTCAAAGCAATGTCTTCTGGCAATTGAACAAGAATTGTTTGACATGCTTCTGTTTCCAGAAACCTGGCTGTCTTCTTCTCCACTTTAATCCCACGGCCTAGCAGAGTGCCTGGCACATATAGGGAGCTGCAGTTTAGGAGTTGGGGAAAGCTCCAGCCCCAGCATAGAGGATATGTGGTGCAACCACCTAGCTTCTCGAAGACTTCAATGTCTGTTTCACGAACTCGTGGGATTGTGCACAGTGCTTGGCATCTGGTGAGCCTAACATAACCTGAAGGAGCAGAGGATAGAGACAAGATGAGGTGCCCCATTCACTATGCTGAGGAGCTTACACCTGACCCCCCCAAATGATGACCCGTAACTCTAGTCTACACAAGACACAGAGGTTTCCCTGGAAATGGGATTTTCAGTGCTAAAGTCCCAAGAAAACAGGATATTGGGTTGTGCTCTCTTCCAGAGAACAGTAATAAGACAGAGGAAATGCCCTGAGAGATGGCGTCCAGCTCTACCAAACTGCTGAGAAACAAAAATGAGTTCTTCAGCTCCCCCTGACTGAATGGGGCCCACCCTGGCCAGGGGCACCCCAGAGAAACAGCTAAAACTGAAACCCTGGCCATGACGGGATGAGAAGTCCATGTACCTTGTTACTCCGCCTCCCTCTCTGACTAGTATCTTAGGTTTTCTTCCCGAAGAGTTGGACAGAAGCCAGTCCTCTGGAAAGGCGCTCTCCACTGCTGGCTTCAGGACCCTGTGACTGCCCCTCCCTGCTGCAGTGTCAGCACACAGCTGACAGCACTCTCCCCAGGCGTGGCTCTGACCAGCCTGCAGAGCCTGTGCCCACAGAAATTTCACGTCCTCCACTGCAGCTTCTGCTTATTTAAATTTTATTTTATTTTTGTTTATCTATTTTTTTTTTAGACAGAGTCTCACTCTGTCGCCCTGGGTAGAATGACATGGTATCATAGCTTATAGCAACCCCAAACCCTTGGGCTCAAGTGATCCTCCTATTTCAGCCTCCCAAGTAGCTGGGACCACAAGTGTCTGCCACAACACATAGCTGGTTCTTCTATTTTCATTAGAAATGGGACCTCACTCTTGCTCAGGTTGGTTTCAAACTCCTGAGCTCTAACAATACTCCCACCCCGGCCTCCCAGAGTGCTGGGATACAGGTGTGAGCCATGGCTCCTGGTCATACTTGCTTCACCTTGTGATGGCTGAGGGCCAAAACTCCACCCTGGGATGCTAACACTGCCATTTCTTTAACACAAGCCCCATGAAGGGCCATGAAGCTCAGTTGGCAATATACATATGTCTCCCTTCATAAATATTCACAACTCTACCTGTAGCTTGTTCTGTGTGTCTATTTGGCTCCCCTGCTCAGCATAAATCATGTCATGTGCACCAACTGAACCTGAATCTTTAGCTTATTGCTTTGATGTGATGCAGCCAGAGCCAGTGCCGTTCCCCTTTTCTGAAATTTAGTTTTTAGCTTATTTGAGAAGATGACATTACATTTGACATTCAATTGTAAAATGGATTTGGGGTTTTCACAAATCGACCCCTGGAGATTTTAAACAATAGTAGCTTGGTGAGGTAATGAGAAACTGGACTCAGAAAAGGACCTGGCACGATTCAATCCTGTAAGTATCTCTGAGCCATCTGAAACAGGAGTGTGGAAGCAGCAAGGATTTGCGAGGCTTGGCCCTGTGTGTGCTCGATAAGCAGAAGTTTGATGGGAGTCCAGCCAAGCCATCCATTTTTGTTACCATCTGTTAACAAAAACAGAGGTGTATGCGAAGGCCAGACGGCTCTTCTGCAGCAACTTCTGGGAGATGCTACAGTGATTTCCAGTTCTCCCCCAAACAGAACCTTGCCCTTTGAAGCCAGCCCACAGCCATTTCCACCATTTCTATCTGGTCAGCAAATGTGTACCATCCCCAGTGCCCACCTTCCCCCTCCCTGGAGATGTCATCTTCAGAAGAGGATTCAACCTCTTGTATTGCAGCCCTTTCCCTCGTGTGAGAGAGGCGCCTATGAACAGGAGAGTAGGGGTGAAGACCGAGTGAGCTAAGCCTGAGAAGTGTTCACAGCACACATTGGCATGTGGTGACTTTCCAGTGAGAAGTGGCCTTATTCGTTTTCTCTACCCTCTGCTTTCTCTTTGGTTCCGCAATTCTAAACCATTTTTAAAAGTTAAGTTTTGTTTTTATGTAAGTATGGCAAGGTTGATAGATCAGGAGACAAGGACCATTGAAAAGATAGTTTTCCACAGAGGGTGGGGGGAGGGGGGACACAGGGACATGAGTGAGAGCCTTTTTCGCAATTTCCACGGGGAGGACAGGCAAGGCAGGGTAGGTTGGCTCAGGATTGGCTAGACTGAATCATTTCAGGGGCTCTGGAGAAGAGGGGGGGTCCCTGGCCCTGAAGTGACCAAGGTAAGGGATACAGCTCCAGAGAGGAGGCGTGGAAGTGGGTTGTGAGTTGGTTAGTCTGCAGGTGAAAGGTGAGCTCCCAGGTGAGGTGTTTGTTGCCTCTAGGAATTAACTAACCTTGGGAGGGGTAGTCAGCAAGACCCAGCTATCAAAGTATGAAGAATAAAAAGAGAAAAACCACAGTTAATACACAGACTCTGCTGTTCATGTCTCTTGCCCACGTTTTAATGGGGTTGTTTGATTTCTTCTTATTGATTCACTTCAGTTCTTTGTAGATGCTGGTTATTGTTCCTTTGTGGGATGGGCACCATGCAAATATCTCCTCCCATTCTGTAGCTGTCATTTTGCTTTGTTGATGGAGTCCTCTACTCTGTAGAAACTCTTTAACTGACCAGGTTCCATTTACTTACTTTTGTTGTTGCTGCAATTGCCAGTGGGGCCTTCTTCATAAAGTCTTACTCTTGGCCAATAAAATCAAGAGTTTTTCCCCACACTTTTTTCTAAAGTTTTTATAGTTTTGTACCTTAGATTTAAGTTTTTATCCATGGTGAGTTAATTTTTGCAAGGATGAGAGATGCAGGTCTCGTTTCAGTCTTGTACCTGTAGCTAACCAGTTATCCCAGTACCATTTATTGAAGGAGGTCCTCACTCAATATGCTTTTGTTTGCTTTGTCTAAGACCAGACAGCAATATGAGACTGGTTTCATCTCTAGATTTTTCACTCTATTCCATAGGTCTAGGTCCCTATTTTTACACCAGTAAAATATTTTTAAAACCCAGCTGTTTTGATCACTATAGACTTGTAGTATAATCTGAAATCTGGTAAAGTGATGTCTCCAGATAGGCTAATGGCCAACAAACACATTAAAAAGACTCATTTTCTCTAATCATCAGAGAAATGCAAATCAAAAATCACATTGAGATGTCACATTGAGAGAGAATGGCTTACGTCATAAAGTCCCCAAACAGGAAATGTTGGAATGGATACAGAGAGAAAGGAACACTTATACACTGTTGGGGGGACTGCAGACTGGTACAGCCTTTACGGATGGCTCTGTGGAAATTCCTTCAAGAGCTTAAAGTAGACCTACCATTCAAATGGGGTTGATCCTGCAACCCCATTACTAGGTATTTACCCAAAGGAAAAAAAGGCATTCTACTCTAAGGATACTTGCACTTGAATGTTTGTAGCAGCACAATTCACCATCACAGAGATGTAGAGACAACCCAGTGCCTTTCAACAGAAGAATGGATTAATGAATTGTGATATGTGTATACTATGGAATACTATTCAGGCATTAAAAAGATAGAGATTATGTAACTTTTTCAACAATCTAGGTGGAATCAGAGATCATTCTCCTAAGGGAAGTATGACAAGAATGGAAAACAAGCATCACATATATTCAGTAGGTTAACACCTACAGGCTTTCATGAGAGAAGAACTCAATGAAATTCAAGTGGGGAGGAGAAAAGGGGTTGGGTAAACTTCCACCTAACAGGTACGTGGCATGGGTACATAGCACACTACCTGGGTGTGGAACACACCTACAAACTGGACTTCAACCTTACAAATGCAAACTTTGGAATCTACATGTTTGTACTCCTATATTAATTTGAAAGGAAAAAGTACATGGACTCTCCTTCCCAGGCTCTGGAGAACCTATGCCCTTCCTTACCCACCTTCACCCGAATTCTCCAGATTACTGAGGACCCTCTCAGAAAGTAGAGGTCAGCAAGGGCACAAAGGAATGCTCAGAAAAGCTTGTCCTTTCCTTATTTCTGAAATCCAGAGCCCAGCACAGCCAGGATTCAACTCAGCCAGTAGTCCCCAGTGACTGCAGGTGACAGGGGAGGGACTCAGACTGACCTGGGCCAGAGGTACGCAGAGAAGAGGTAGATAGACAGGCATAGCGTCCACCTTTCAAGGTCTGAGCTCCCTTCCCTGCATGGAGATGTGAGAGGGACAGGTAATGATGGCTCTTTTCCCTGCTCAGAGCCAGACACAGTGGCAGACGGGGGTGGTGGAAGCCTCAGGTCCCGTGTGAGGGCAGTGGAACTGGAAACAGCAGTTTACGTTTGGGGACCGGGCACAGCTTTTGTACTTTTCCCTGCTCTGCACCTCCCTGCCAGTTCACAGAGCCAGACCACTGCAGACCTCTCAGCAGGGAGGAAGGAAGCGTGTGCCCCAGGACAAGGGATTCTGAAAAGCATACCACCCCAAAGATGGGACTGACCTCTTCCAGCGCCTTCTCCCAGGCGTGCAAGGGACAGACCACTCGCCCGCCTTCAGGGACCAGACCGTGAGTGTAGGGCAAGGAACAGAGGGAAACTACTTTCTCCAAAACTTCAGGAAGGGAGGACTTATTATGAGGAGGTGAGACTGGGATGGGAGGGAATAATGTCTCCACAAATGCACTCATTCTGCCTGATGAGCCACCTCTGCTCACACTTGGTGAGTGCCTGGGTGCTGGGGACACAGAGATGATTAGGGAAAGTCCCCTTCCTAACACTCACAGGCTAGCAGAGGAAGGACAGGAGCACCTGCAACAAACCCCTCTGGGCCACCAGGTGTGCACGGGCTGTGTGTTAAAGTCACAGGCGCTGTGGATACTCTTGAAGATGTATCTACACTCAGAGTGACCTCCCGCTGCTTCCTGGGACCTGGAACCGGGGGCTGCCCATCACCACACACACATGCACACACACTCTCTTGCAACAGTCCACAGAAACCGCACGTGAACCAGGTTGTCCCAGAGTCTCAGAAAGGCCATGTTACAAAGCAGTCAGCAGGGCGGGCCTTGCAGGTGCTGCTCTACAAGGATTCACAGAAACATAAGGCACGATGTTTGTCTGCGTTTTAGAAAGGAAAAAACATAAAACAAAATCAACATTATTTTTAAAGTAAACATGACAAAGGCAAGTTTGTGGTAAATTAGTTCAGAAAATACAATCAGAAGGAAAACTGCCATAGGCCAGAGCCATCAACAGCAGCTTCCCAGAGAAGTTGAGTCTCTGTCTATACTTTGAAGAATGTGTCTAGACAGAGAAGGAAAATTTCCAAATGAGAGAAAGATCTACCGCCAACTCCCTGATGCAGCGGGAACTGAAGCAGGCAGGCATGTGTGGGACACTCCATGTGGCCCCCAGGACACAGGGACAGCCCCGCGGAGGCATCCCGGCCTCACTTACCACCCAGCTGGCCGTGTGCCCCCGGGACACGGGGACAGCCCCGCAGAGGCATCCCGGCCTCACTTACCACCCAGCTGCCCGTGTGCCCCCGGGACACAGGGACAGCCCCGAGGAGCATCCCTGCCTCTCTTTGAGGACAGGAATGGAAATGGCAAGAAGCATGCCAGTCATCTCAAAGCCACTCTCTAGAGGGGCACCTGTGATGCCACCTCCCCCAGGACACCAGGAACTGGACTGGAACTGCCTTTCTCTGTTCCTTGGCACCCCCGAGGCACCATCCAAGTCTTTCCCTGTGGCGATGTGCCTGCCCCTTTTCAGCGGTCCCTGTTCCTGCATGCTCACCCCCGGCTGAAATTGTGTGCTGAGGGCTGACTGGCCGAAGATTAATTCCATCTAATAAACCACCCCAAGCCAAGAGCTCAGCAGCAAATCCATTTTCCTGACAGTTGTAAGATTTAATCTCCCTGTTACTGGAGGACATGATGCACAGGGTACAAGAGCTTGGTCCTTCCAGCCTGGCGTCCCTGAAGCACTGCAGGGCGATAACCTTCCCAGGGAGAAGAACAATTCCCACCCAGTGTTGGGATGAGTCATGACAGCGCTGGAAACATGACCCCGTGTGTGGCGCATCGTGAATATTTTTACCTTCGGATAAACAAGTTTCCTCCAGAATTGACACATTCTCGGCCATGTGACATAACTTAAACTAAGTCTCCTAGCGGTTTTCTTTTTCTTTTTCTCTTTTTTAACTGAGGTTTTTCCTGACGATCTAGGAACTGAACGCACGCTGACAGGTGATGCTATTTGCAGCATTCATCATTGCAGGGATATGCAGAGGTGTGAGGCGTGCCCCCCACCCCAGCAGATTCACCTCCCTCTGTGCTCGGAGAAGTTTCTGAGCTTTGTGAGTTCATGTACCTCCAGCTCACAACTTCTGCATTTCCCTTTGTGTGTGACACAAATAACTCTGTCATAGCAAACAGCTATAAATGGGGGGTCCAGAAGACACGTGCTGGGGCTAAGGGTCCAGACAGACCTTCCCTCAATGGCCACTGTTTGCTGGCACCGCACTCAGCCTGGGGTGTGCCCCGCGTGCTTTAATCTTCCCTATAATCTCACTGGTAAGTGTATTTTTATCCCTATTGCACAGAAGTGGGAACTGAGTAATGGGAAGATCAAGTATTTGTCTAAGGCGGGCGGGCCAATCTGTGACTCTAGCAGAGGTTCTCAACCAAGGAAGATTTGCCCCCTAGAAAGTGTTTGGAAACGTCTGGGCACAGCATGGAATGGGAGGGGAGGTGCTACTTGCATCTAGTCAACTGAGCCTCAAGATACGACCAAACACCCTGCGTGATAAGACTGTCCTACGGCAAAGACCCATCCAGCTCCAAGTGCCAACTGTGCTGAGCTTGAGAAATCTGATTCTCTCTACATAGGGAGAGAGCACTGGTGCTTTCTGGACAAGTTCTGCTTCTCATAATTCTGGTTTACATGGAAAAGAAAAGAAAGACATATTCTTCACTCTATGATTTGGTCAAGATTCACCTAGAACCTTCTTGGAAGTGTTCAGATGTCCTGGGAGGCAGCACTCAACCTCTGTTCATGAGCCCCTTCCATATCTCTGAGGCTACCTGGGGCTGTAGTAAGAACAGGTCTGAGAGATGGGGCTGGGCATGACGTCATAGTCCCTCCAGCCCCGCAGCTTCCTCACTTGAAACCACAGGTGATTGCTCAGACCCACAGAGGTGTTCCAGGAAAGGCTGCAGAAGCCGGAGGGGAGCGCGGCTGCTGAGCACATGTCCCCAGCTCAGGAGAGCACAGAAGAGGCCCCCAGACGCCACACCCTTGCCCTCCCACGTGAAAATCAGAAGCCACCCTCAAAGGAGGCCTCCACCCAGCTCTGGGTGTTATCCCTGTGATGTGTTTTGAAAATTCAGTTCACACTCTTATGATATCTTACACCCCTTTATCATAATATTCATGATCTGCCTCCACTTGTAGCTGTAGAAATGGTTCTTATTTGTCTGTATATTTTCCATGGTAGGCAAGGAATCGATTTGGTCTTTCTTTCAACTAATTTTACCAAGATCTCATGAGGGCCCAGCGCCTGGGTAGAGCTCCAAGCTCAGGGCAGCCTCAGTCCTGGCCTCACGCTCAGGAGCCCTAAAGAGTAGCAGAGGGAAGACATAAAGAAAGAACCACCTGATGGCTTAACTAGAGCTGGGAAAATCCAGGGTGCCAAGACAGCACATCACGGAGCTGGCTGATGGGAAGCGTCAAGTCACAGAACACCAACACCGGTTAAAAAGTCAACCAGGACTCAAGAGTGCTGTGGACTGAACCCTGCTGACATTCTGAAACCCTAAGGCATGCTTCCTTTTTTTTTTTTTTAATAAATCCTAATATGATCTATTATTTATTTTTGACAAATAAAAATTATATATATTTATCATGTAAAACATTTTGTTTTGAAGTATTTATGACTGTGGAATGGTTAGATTGAACTAAGTAGCGTATGTGTTACCTCCTATAGGAATCAATTCCTTTTTTTTTTTTTTTTTTTTTGGTGGAGAAAACACTTAACGACTACTCTCTTAGCAATTTTCAAGAAAAAAATACTTTGTCATTAAAAAAAGTCACCATGTTGTACAATAGATCTCTGGAACTTATTCCCCCTGCAGTGAAGTTTTGTGTCCTTTTACTATCCCACCAAGCCTTCCACGCCTCCCATCCCACATTGCTTTCTTCTTAAACAAATGGTATCTTTCTCTACACACAATCCCAGAGAACTTTTTTTCTTTATAAATAGACTTTATTGCTGCATCATTACATATAGGAACTGCACTCATTTTCCATCAAAGATAAGCTATAACAGGTCCCTATACCCATCTAATGACCACCACGACCAGGACATAAAACAATGCACACTCCCCGAGTGACGGGCACGTTCCAACTTTGACTCACACTGCACAAAAGCAATTCATGAAGCCGAAGCATTCCAACTCCGTAATATTCTCTATGTATGTGTGTCTTCTAATCAATGTCCACTCTGCCCTGGACTTGCTTTCTCCAACAAGATTCTCCTTCAAAGAACAATAATAGTAAGTACCCTAGTCATAGAAAAACCATAGAAACCTGTTTATGGAGACTAGCACCCTAGGAATGAAAAAAAATGCTTTTTCAAGACAATCAACTGTGTTTGTGTGGCAAGGAGAGTTTACAATTTGCCGGCAAAGATGCTGTCATTCTGTTGTTTTTTTTTTCTAAGCCATCCTCTGAAATGGGGAGGACAGCCACATCCGTATGGGAGGCAGGCAAGCTGAATTCCTCACGGACCTTCCAACTCAGGATGAATGTCTACATGACTAGTCCCACATGGGGAATCAGCTGTGCAGGCGGGCTAAGATCTTTAGATTCCTGATCAGTAGTTTAAATTAGGGAAGTTAAGATAGCTCAAAGGGAAACAAGTTTCTCCCCTTCTCTTCTCATTGTATACCTTAATTGTCCTCCTCAGATGTCCCATTATCCTATATCCCTATGTATCTGACCCTTACCCTTTACTCAACCTTCCTGAGGGCCATAATCTCCCCTCTGCCATTTTTTTAATCTTGACTGCTGCACGCTGTGCATTCTTGCATGTTTACCCTATTGCTGTCCCCAATAAAAGCCTTATGAGAAGCAGGCCAGGGCTACCCTGTTTCAGGCTGCCACCTGGCACATGAAACAGCATATGCCATTTGTGGCTTCCAAGCTTTATGCTGTAAGTTTGGTGTAAAGTCTTATGTTTTTTCCAGCATCATCTCTCTTGTAGACCACTGTCTCACGTTGGGGTCCCAAGAGAACCCCAATGCATCCTATCACGCCCACAGTGGCCACTGAATCTCAGAGAAGATGTTACTCTGTATTGCTGATGTGATCCCTTAAATTTTTTGTTAAATTATTATTATTATTATTTTATTTTTTTTTTTTTTTTTTTTTTTTTTTTTTATACAGAGTAAAACTTCTCAAACTGGGTAGAGTGCCCTGGCGTCACAGCTCTTAGCAACCTCCAACTCTTGAGCAATTCTCTTGTCTCAGCCTCCCAAGTAGCTACACTCACCCGCCACAACACCTGGCTATTTTTTTTTTGTAGTTGTCATTGTTGTTTAAGAGGCCCCAGGCCAGGTTTGAACCTGCCGGCCCCAGCGTATGAGGCTGGCATCTAACTGCTGAGCTACAAGCGCCGAGCCATGTTAATTTTTTATTTTTTGTCAAAAATTTGCCACTGTATTTTTATTTCAAAATATTATGGGGGTACAAATGTTTTGTTATATAAATTGCTTTTGTACAGTTTGAGTCAAAGTTATAAGTGTGCTTTTTACTGGATCATTTACATTATACCCATTAGGTGTGAACTGACCCCCCCTTCCGCCCCCTCCTGTCTGCTTCTTTCCACTGAGTTTTAGTACGAAATGTGCGCGGAGCTGTTGACTGATTACTTCTATTTCAATAATGAGCACATGCGTTGTTCGTTTTTCCATTCTGGAGAAACTGCTCTTAAAAGAGTGAACTCCAGTTCCATCCAGGTTGTTACAAAAGGTACTAGTTCACCTTTTTTATGGCTGAGTAGTACTTTCCAGTATATATACCACATTTTATTAATCCATCCTATAATATTCTGAAATAAAAAAAAATTCTATCAACTCAGCACCTGTATCACAGTGGTTACAGCACCAGCCACATACACCAAAGGTGTATGATTTGAACCTGTCCTTGGCCTGCTAAACAACAATGACAACTGCAACAAAAATGAGCTGGGCTTTGTGGAGAGCGCCTGTAGTCCCAGCTACTTGGGAGGCTGAGACAAGAGAATCGCTTCAGTCCAAGAGTTTGAGATTGCTGTGAGCTGTGACACCACAGCACTCTACTGAGGGCAACATAGTGAGACTATCTCAAAAAAAAAAACAAAAAACAATTCTATCACCCAAAAAAGTTCCCTCCTGCCCATCTGCAGCCAATCACATAGCCCAGCCCCAAATAGCCATGCATAAGCTTCATTAATTTCATCATTAATTCCAGGGCTCTAGTTTTGCAAGATAAAATTCCCACCCAGAATAAGTCCCTATGACATCACAGAATCAGCAGCGTCGAATAGAAAACCGCCTTTATAGAAAGAGCAAGATAAAAGCAAATCCTTGTTTGTGAAGCTCAGAAAAAACCCTTTCCCCTATTTAGGCAGCTTTGGGCATCTGGGGCTGGCTTTGGAGGCTGGGGAGGTGTGAGTTGAAGACGGCAGGACAAGAGGCCAAAGGAGCCTGTGCGAACCCCACCTGCAGATCAGCACAGCCTGCACAGGAGGGACTTGTCAATGGAAGCACCCTGGAGACGGTCATCAGATCAGAACTTGGGTTTCTTCTCATGAATTCCTCATCCTGGCCTTTAACACGTGGGTGCTGTGAGTGCAAGGCCTAAAAGGGTGATTGACACAGGAGAGATGACCACCGTGGGACAACTTTCACCTACCTCCTACCTGGTGCGAGATCCCAGAAGCAGCCGGGCTCCCGGCATCTGTTGAATATTGTAACCTTATTTTCTGTCCATCCTCTGAAGTTTGTTCTTTTTGGAAGAAGGAATGGATCAGGAAAGGGAGATGGTAGCCTCCTTAGAGATCAAAAATGCTCATAATACAGAATCACTAGAAGCATTTATGCCACCATGGAGAAGGGCTCATTATAAAGTGATGTGAGTCCTCTTGCAACTCCTTGGTGCTCCCTGTGGCCGAGTGCCTTGAATATCTGCTCTTGACAAGGAAAACAAGGGCCTGGGTCAGCAAGAAGGAGAAGGGGGTTGCCTTGACCTCCACTCTATTGTAGAGACATTACTGTGAGCACAATTGCAGATAAGCCTCCAGCTGTGCACAGCAGGTAACAACAAAATGAGTGGCCAAATATTCTCCTAAATGTCCAGAGAAAAATAAACCACATTGTGCAACCTGCCCTATTTTCCCTAGAAATGTTATGCTCTCACCAGCCCCATACTTGGCTACAGGGGAGCGAAAGCGGCTGCTGCCTGGGAAGACACACACACTTGCGCGAGGTCTGTCCCATCTACATCACCGTTTCCCCAGGGGACAGAGCTCAGAACCTCTACCAGTTGCACTGGGCCCTTGTAGGAGGCGGCAGGATGCAGCTGGCAGCTCCAACAGGTGAGTTAGCAGGGTTGCGATGAATCCCATCTCTCGATGAATCCCATCTCTGCCACTCCCACATCGGGGGAATGGGAGAGTTAGTTGAGTCTAAGACTCTGCATTTTCTCATCAATACTAGGAAGAGGATGATCACACCTGTCTAGGGAACTTCACAGGGTGGGTGTGAGGAAAATGCAATGAACTAAGAAAGTGCTTTGTGAGCTAGAAAGCACAATTCCGAGGCCCTCCTCTGATTTCCTGGTGCGGCCATCCCTGAGGTCAGAGCACCTGGCCCTTCCTTCGCTTGTTTCTCACAGCACCACGTGGCTGGAGGGCTGGCCCGTCCCAGGGCCACACACAGTCTCTGGGATTGCTTCAGGGTTGGCCAACAGGAACGCTGTGTCCTTCCTTATGTCCCAGGTATCCTTTTGCAGTTGGAGTCCAGGACCTCTTTTCTGTTCTTGGTGGAACACAAGGAAGACCCTCACTCTAAATTCAGTGGCCCCAGCCCCACCCCCCACGTGCTATTACGTAAGGTCAGCTCAGGGCAGGTGGGGGGAGTGAATCACTCTCTTTCTTGCTGTTTCTGGTTTTCTCCCTTTCTCTCTTTCATCCCCCCTCCCAGCTGTTGCCCTGAGACAAGCAGTGTCTCCACCTGCTGCTGGGGGGGGGGGGAGGGGTGTGTGTGGAAGGAATCTGGCCTGGAAACTCAAGTGTGCTGTTAAGATGTTTGGCTGTGGAAACAGCTGCTCTGTGAAGAACAAGCACCCTGTCATAGAGACAGCATCTGTTTTGCCTCATGGGGAAAGGAGACCGTAGTTACTCTTTTTTATGATGAGAACACTGGGCCATGCCAAGCACGTTATTCCAATGCAGGGGACCATCTCTGGCTGCGCTGTGCCCCCACCCCCACCCCCGCCCTGCTCAGTTCTCCCGTCTCCATCTTCCCTCAGCAGGAGGTCACAAATGTTTCCTGCAGAGAAGCTGCAAAGGGGCATGAAAAGGCATTGATTTTTATTATGTAAACAAATTCATTTCATTTCTAAGAGACTTTAGAATCAAATCCATCATGTGAGAATCCTACTGTCATCAGATGAGTTTCTTAGTGGATTCACAACGGATCTGTCACTCTTTACACTCAGGAAAGTGTAAATTTTAGCAATCTAATGATAGCCTTTATGTCCAAAGCAGCATTCCCCAGAGCCAGCTACCTCTTTCTACTACTCCATCTGCTGTGCTAACAGAAGAAAAAAATAAATAAAAACAACCCTGCAGAAAGAGGCCCTGTGAGACAGCGGTGGGGGCCTCGGACATAGTGCAGGAATAGGGCTCAGTGTCCACAGCTGCTTCCCACCAGGCACCTCCCTTCTGGCCATCGCTGGCCCCGGGGGCAGGCTCAGCAATTCTCCCCTTCTCTGGCCATGATGGGCATCCTGCCTAACCCTTTCCTGGAATCATTAGGACTACGAATTTGAGTGATGAAACCAGCTTGCAAGTAAGAGAAAACCCCAAATATTATCTCCGTTATGTGTCTGTCCCGAAAGCTTCCTACCAATAATGATAATAACATAAAGTCACAGTTATTGTTAAAGGAAAAAGGAGACATGGCCATTGATCTCAAGGTCTCTGAACTTAGGTAATCAAACACCACGACAGGAAAGGCATGATTGACGGGAAAATCTTACAGTGACAAGACTGTAGAACTAGAAGTTCCACAATCCTAGAAAGCACTTAAGACATTCTCATTTTGTAGATGAGGAAGTTTAAATTCTGCAAGTTTAAATGCCCCATCCCAGGTCCCAGGTCCAGTGAAAGAGTTAACACCAGAAATCAGATGTCCCAGACTACCAGGAAAGGCAGACACAGTCAGCTCCAAACTTCCATTGGTTAACTATAGGTAAAAGAAAAAACAAAATAAAACGAACAAACAAAAAAGGAATATTAGGCCAAAGCAAGGCACATGCCCGGCATGGCCCATGGAGCAGGAACAGATTTAAACTGGAGAGGCCATGAGCACCTGGCTCTCTGGGCAAGGAGGAGCTGCTGTGGGTGCATGTGTGTCCCCCACCATCCACATGTTGAAACCCTACCCCTCACATGTGATGGGGCTTTGGGGAGATGAGTGGGTCTTGAGGGTGGAGCTCTCTATAGCAGGGGTGGCGAACAAGTTCGACTATGCGCTCGGAGATCGCTCCTCAGAGGTCCCTCCTCAGAAGCAGCATAACAAAATCCAAACTTGGCAAAGAGCCACAGTATACAAAATAATGATAAGAGGCAAAGAGCTGAAATTCAT